>JANHFT010008213.1:20513-42971 GCA_032467955.1 Pseudoxenodon macrops | reverse complement strand
ATAATAGCCTAGGTTGGACTTTGCAAAAACCTGAAACCTACCCATGGGCCTCACCAAGCAATATTTGCGGTACGCGGACGCCGCCCTCTTTGGAGTGATTGCCAGCCAGAAAGGCAATATTGCCTATGTGACCCTGCGTGGTGAGAAAGGTCGCTATGTCGCAGTGCCAGCCTGTGAATATGTTTTTCTCTGGGATACAAGGAAAGGAGAAAAGGTAAGCACAAAGCCAGGCTCCTTAAGTAATTATAAGTGGGATTTCGTTCTTGATGGGGTTTGTTTTTTTTTGTGTTTAAAAGATTAAATGAAGGTGCTGGATGTTAATGAAGGTGCTGGATGCTACTGACGTTTGAGGAAGACACAGAAAAATATTATAGGTAGCCCTCTTTTAATAATTACCTCATTTGGGAACTAATAGTGAAGAAGAAATAACTTTATGACCATCCTCATATTTACAACATTCACAGAACTGTAAAGCCAAAAATAAAAAAAGCTGAAATAAGATATAGGTATATATTATAGATACAGCTAGTTTCACTTAACAACAGAGACTGCTTCACTTAACAACCAACTAGTCAGTCCCAATTGTGATGGCTAAATGAGGACTATCTGTTTATTATTATTATTTCATTATTTTTAATTATTTTATTCATTAAACAAACTCGGTCAACTGAACATTTAAAAATGTATCACAAATATCATTGACTTGTGCTGATGGTTGATACGGGTTGCTGCCAGCATCCTAGGTATCAACGAAGTATTATTATTATTGTTGTTATTATTGTTATTGTTAATACACACACACACACACACACTCCTCCCTCCTGTTTTCCTTACAGCAACAACCCTGTGAGGCGGGTTGGGCTAACAGAGAGTGATTGGCTCAAAGGTACTCAGATGGCTTTTGTGTTTAAGGGAAGCCTCGCAATATTTTTTCTAGGCCAGCACCTTAATCATAAATAATATGCATTATATAAAAAGTCACCATGCCACATTTTTTTGCTAAAAGTTGTGGAATAGTCAGTTGTAATTACTATTAGCAATTACCGGTACTTCTGCTATTTGTATGCATAGTTCTCCAAGTATGCAGCTTTACTCTAATGAAAGCAGTAGTCTGTTTATAAAAGAACATTGTCAATTTAGGGGAACTTCAAGATTTGCATAACTATAAAATCTTTAGAAAAATCTATCCTTTTATTAGAGAGAGAGAGAGACTCCATGTTAATTGGAAAAGTTGGGAAAAAATAAGGTGAATGAAAAAAGTAGAATTCTGATCAATTCTGCATGTTCATTTTTAAAAATTCAAAATGTTGCAATTGTCCCTTCTTTTTCTATTGGTAAAAGGATCCAAAGTTTCAGCATTGAAATAATAGAGCATTGAGTCTTGGTTCTATGCCAGATTCCATTTGTCATTACTGTATGTTTTTTTTAAGCATCTTGGTTATAATGAATGATAGGAGACAATAGAAATGTATAAAATAACTTATTTCCCCAGAGCAATCATGTACTGATTGCTGCTTTCTTCTGAATCTTTTACTATTCCAAAGTGTAAAGTTCTTCTATTTTGCTTTGCAGATTCTCATTTTTCAGGGCTGCAAGCAGGAGGTTACTGCCCTCTGCCCATCTCCAGATGGTTTGCATTTGGTTGTTGGCTATGAGGATGGTTCAATCTGTTTGTTCAACCTCTTAAGCGCTGAAAAAACTGTCACGTTCAATGGCCATAAAGCTGCTGTTACTGCCTTGAAATTTGATGAGCTGGGAGGATGTTTGGCATCAGGATCAAAGGTGAGACTTTTTTTGAGTTGCTGATTTTTAATAGAATGAAATATATGATATTTGTTTCTATCACTGATCAACTAAATGTTTTTGGTTGTTCCCAAGTAGGATATGGAGGCTAATGAACTGTTTTTTTCAAATGAACGCAGAGATTAAAGTTCTATGAATAGGGTTCTACTTCACTGTATCTATTCGTTTTCCAGATATTTAGTATATTGAGAGTAGTAGCACGTTAACACATGCCATGGTGATTGTTGACTTTTTGTGCTTCTCACCCATCTATTTCTGTTTTATTCTGTTCATTTTGGGACCCATGATTTTCTGAATCTAGACTATCTTCCTAGAAGAAGTAGAGGGAAAGATAAGGGAATCTGAATGCCTTTGCTGGCCTACCAGTACTAAAATTAAACAAATATGCATGGCATTGGAGAGAATAGTAAGGTGAAAATTCTATATCATTTGGGAGAAAATTGGTGAGTAGTAGCTAATGGGAAGTGTATAGGACATTTTTAGAATTGCAAACATCCTCTCAATTTTTGAGACCTGATTTTGAGATTTTTTTACCCCAAAGGAATAACAAGCTTTTATAAATTTATGTACCATGCAATGAAATAGTTCCAAATACAGTGTAAAATTGTAAATATTTACATCAGAGGTGGGTTCTGACTCTTACTGCCAGTTTGCTCAGGGTTGCGCCTCGAGTAAGCTGAGTGGCAGAAAGAAATGAATACAGAAACTTTTTTGTCTATAAGTTCAGAAAATTCAGTTCAGACTATAAACTGATCTTTCACACATCTCTCAATCTTGGCTGGAACTGCTGAGAATTGTAGTTCAGTGACAACTGGAAAACACTGCTCTTAAGTCTTATGAAGGAGATTTTGCTGTCAGATTTCGTTATTGTTTTATTATCAAATAATTTAAGAAGGCATTTCAGAAAGATAGGCAGGACATGTAGTGAATATGTAAACAACAAAAATATTGAACACATTGCCTTTTGCTGTTTTGATCTTTAAAAAAATCTGGAATGATATTCTTAATTTTATATTTTTGAGATCATATGGAAGCAGGAAATATATTTGACACTGGGCAAAAGAGTGAGTTTAACCTGTTTATTGCCAGGAAAATAACATGTTGAGCCATTTCTTTGATTTTTTTTCTCCAGGACACAGATATCATAATTTGGGATGTGATCAATGAGAGTGGTTTATACCGGTTGAAAGGCCACAAGGATGCAATTACACAGCTATTGTTCTTGAAAGCAAAAAATATATTGATTTCTAGGTAATTGTTTTCTACATGTACATACAACTGCCTCCTCCAAATCACATGCTAAGTACTGTAATTTTACTTAAGTTAAAAAAAATTGCTAGGAATTAAGAAAAAAAGTTAATCCTGAAAATTAATTATTATTTATTAGGTCAGTTGTATTATTTGCATTGTAGACAGTTGGCTTAGTGTTAATACCTCAAATAAGATGTTCTTGCATTAATTCACCAAATTTGTGAATAAATTGAAGGAAACTTTAATATTTTTTTCTTGTATTTTATTGAGAAGATTAACCTGTAATTTATCCTGCATGAAATATGCATAGATGCTTCTTTTTGAAAAGAAAGACTGTTAGTGTTAGAATAAAAATTGGCTTCATGTGTTTCATGGGTAAGCTAATTCTGACTAATTTTTTTAGCTTTGTCACTTCTCATTGAAATAATGCATTGTCTGGAGAACTTAATCTATATATTTTAATTTATTCTGTATTGTGTATATACTTGCTACAGAATAGGGGAACTTTCTGATGTAATGTTATAATGGTGGTAATATTTTCAGTACCATTTATGAGACAACATTTTCTTGCAGTGGAAAAGATACTGTAGTAAAATGGTGGGACCTGGACACTCAGCACTGTTTTAAAACATTGGTTGGGCACCGCTCTGAGGTAAGTAGAATGCAGATTTGCAAGTGAGAATAGGAGAAAGAAAAAAATAACGCCTTTTCAAAGTATAGGTAGTCTTTGAAAAGTGGTCACGTGACCAGTCTGACCTTTTTGTAGAAGCCGTTGTTACGTGAACCCATTGTTCACTATGGCACAATTTTGCCAAAACCCAGAAGTGCCAGTTTTCAGCAAAACCATAATAAAATGCAGTCACATGACTGCGGGATGCTGTAAATGCTCATAAATGTGGCCTTGTTGCTAAGCACCCAAAGTTCAGTCATGTAACCATGGAAAAACCTCAGCCATCGAAATTTTGAATCCAGGTTATCAGTAGGCCCAGTGGTGGATCCATTGTAACTTTGAATGGTTGCTAAGCGACCGGTAATAAGTTGAGGGCTATCTGTATATCAGTAGCGTTCACTTACTGACTGCTCATTTAGTGAGATAATCACAGGATTTTCTTTTTCCACTTTTTTTTTTAAAACAATTTTTATTTTCCACAATATTCATTTTACATTTCATTTTCATATATCACTTTTTACATATACTAGTACAAATTTCCCATATCATCATTTTTAAAGGACTATTTTTTACAGATGGGGAGAATTTGTAGAATGTTATTCTGAATTGCCTATTATAATGGGTAAGAAGAGTATCCTATATGCAAATAACTTTCATTTATGAAAGTAAAATAGTATATCATGGTAAGCCCAAATCTAGACCTCCAAAGTCCATTGCAACTCTGATTATATTATATTATATTATATTATATTATATTATATTATATTATATTATATTATATTATTATCATATCATATCATATTATATTATATTATATTATATTATATTATATTATTATATTGATTTATATCCCAAAGGACCATTAAATCTTTTTGTCTTTGGGTTTTCTGGCAGCAAAATTAGGAAATTAAACTTACAGAAATGAGGGGAGTAGATTTAGTTTTCAGTCTTCTCTGAAGAACGAACTACAGTATTAAAATAAATGCTTTTGGCATGCTCTTCCTTAGGTATGGGGGTTAGTTTTGGCTTCTGAAGAAAGACTTCTTATTACTGGGTCTGCTGATAGTGAACTGAGAGCATGGAACATCACGTATTCCCAGGAGGTAAGTGCTTGATATTTCTACTGCTTGACCTGATCATTATTCACATTAAAGCTATTATACATTATTTCAGTGTCTTCAGTATTGAATGTAAAATCAAAATATAAATGCAAATGGAATAAAATAATATTCCCTTGCGCTGATATTGTGTCCTGTACTTGGGGCAATTTATGTTATACAGGTAGTCCTCGATTTACAACCCCAACTGAGCCCAAAATTGCTGTAGCTAAGTGAAATATTTGTTAAATGCATTTTGACTTATTTTACGACTTTCTTTCCACAGTTGTTAAGTGAATCACTACAGTTGTTAAATTAGTAACATGGTTGTTAAGTGAATCTGGCTTTCCCGCTGACTTTGCTTACCAGAAGGTCTCAAAAGGTGACCACGTAACTCTGGGACACTGCAACCATCATAAATATGAGTCAGTTGCCAAGTGTTGCAATGGTCGTAAGTCTGAAAAATGGTCATAAGTCACTTTTTCAGTGCTGTTGTAACTTTGAACACTCACTAAATGAACTCTTGTAAGTCGAGAACTACCTGTACTTCTGGTGATTTTTGACACAGAGAACCCAAATGTTGGTCCAGTGAGAAAAAGAGTCATTCACTTATCCTTGGTTAGGTACTGCTTTTTAGTGTTACCTGTTGGGGCATCCTTTCAGAGACATTTCCTTATCTAAACAGAAACAGAATGATCACAAGTGGGCAAAAAAGCAATGGCAGCGGGAGTGATTTCCAACTTTCTGTCTGCTTCCCCATTGGCTTTGTGGGAAACTGGCATGGAGCATCAGAAATCACAATTACGTGATCGAAGTAGCATTGTAGCTGTATGACGATCCTTGAAATTTCAATTACACAAGAGTAATGGATCCCAGATTTTGTATGCATTCTTTTAAGTTTGCAGATTTGAGGTCCTGGATTCAAAAAATGTTGCCCTGCGACATATTGTTTGCGCTAATTGAAGGCTACAAAGAAAGTTTTAGTAGTATATAGATGAAACTGAACTCGCTTCTTTGCCTGTATGTTTTGATTGCAAGGGATCCCTTGAGTTATGAAGCCATTTATTTTTCCAGAAGATACTTTAGCTGTTTCATATCACGTGGTTCCCTTAATTAAAAATAAATTAAGGTAGAAGCAGTATTTTAATGGAGATCCACTTTCATTGAATGTTATCTATTTTGTAACTTTTGTAGTCCCTGGCTCTAATATACAGCTTTGATGGACATGCTATTTTACTTACAAAGCAGTTGTTTTTACTTTGGCTTTATGTCTAAACAATCTATTTACTTAAGATATTTAATAAACAAAGAAATGATTTGTCTGCAGAAACAAAAGGCTTTCTTTAAGCCAAAGTCTCTTATTCTTTTGGCACACTACATAGGACCAAGACTCCAGTGAGTCTGAAAACAAGAGAAATAAAGGACATGTTCAGAGCTTAGAAGAATCTTCTGAAGACGATAAACCGGATGCCCAAGATAAGGACCAAAATGAGGTATCTTCTTAATGTGTAGTCATGGTAACACATCATTTACCACATTGGCCATACATAAATACTTCCATCTGAAGCAAATAGACAGGATAGATGTTTCTAATTTAAGTGGGTTTTCCATGTTGGTGCTTTCCTAGTTTCAAATACAGTAACCAAATAATATTTTGAAGGGCACAAAGTCATGATATCGTTTACAATCTTATTGGATGCACATGGTTCATACATAATGCTGAGCCATAATGTGGGTTGGTGGTGGTGAAGAAATCACTGTGTGCCGCTCATTTCTTCCTGGAGGGTTGGGAAGCTGAATCGCGAAGGGTGGGGGGAGTGTGCATTCAGCGGCCAATATCTCTCGCCCACATCTTGGTCTTTGGGTCTCTGCCTATATTCTCCATTAGATCATTCCAGAATTGTGATTGTATAGGATCCTTCACTGAATGAAAGGGTGAACTGCAATAGAAGGGAATGAATAGGAAGAAAAGAAAACAGCTACAGCAAACAGACCCATTATCAGATTGGAAAGCGCGCCCTGTGGCATGGAAAGAAACTCAGTGCCTGCACAGTCACCTTTGACCATTGCAAACAATTACAACCAAGCAATTTCTGCCTGAGATCAATCCCCCTTCCCGGCCATTATAAGGTTTAAAAAAGAGAAAAAGCTTTGGAGAGAACAGATATCCTCTCCTTTTCATGATGAAAAAGAAAGGTGGGAAAGAATGCCAGTGCAGCTTTTCAGGCAGCTCTGTTACTTAGCCAGGTTCTTTTTTCCTGTCTTCCTTGTATTATGCCGCTTTGGCTGAGCTAACCCGTTTTCCTATGCTGTCCACCCTCTGTTAATTTTCTTTGATGATAACGATGGTTTTCTTTTCTTTTGAGCCATTCACTGCTTTGTATTCCTTCATGTTTGTCTATGGCTTTTTTCCAAGAAGGGCACTGAGAAATGTAAAGTGACTGGCCACCTTTCTTGGTCTAAAGCCACAGATGAACTGTCAAAGCAATATTATCATTTTCAATTGCTTCGATGGTGGTAAATAATTGTTATTTAGTCTGTGTTGCATGCATTTTATTGACTTCCTTGAAATTTTGAGGCCACAATTGTTTAGTTCTGTTTTAAATAATTTTTAGGACACTGTAAGGTGTGAGAAAGCTGGTTCCATCATGAGGGAAGGAAGGCATCGTGTTGTTGGTCTTGCTACTGATCGATCAGGGAGAATCCTTGCTTGCCATGTAAGTGGGTAGCTTTTGGACCATATGGGAGTACTGCCAGGCCTCTGGCCTTATAGCTATGGAAAGAGATTACTGGGCCCGCAAGTTTCTAACTTATTTTGTTTTTTTCTTTGTTCAAGGGAACAGACTCTGTCCTGGAAATATTCTATATCCTCAGCAAAGAAGAAGTTCAGAAGAAATTAGAGAAGAAAATGAGGAAAGCAAGGAAAAAAGCCAAGTGAGTGCAATACATTTGCTATACTTGTCATTTTTATATTTTTCTGATACATAGAACTGCATTATATATTATTTTAAAACAATTATCTATAAAATGATCAAATTAAAATGGTAACACTTTTTTAAGATTCAAGATACAACTTATTTATGTTAATATTTCTGATTCATACAGAGGGTGTGTTTTTTGTTCCAGACAAAAGTCAAATGCGGAAGAGGAAGAACTTGATATCAGTATAGAGTGCAGCCTACAGGAAAAGATTCAACGTCTTGTTAACATCAAAGCTTCTGCTAAAATCAAGTGGGTTTCAAGTACTAAGGGTGATAAATATATTTATCGTTTGTTTAAAAAGCAATCAAGTGCTAAAAAACCAGTAATATTATACAATAACTCAACTTTTTAATAGTGTATTTAAACTATACAAAAAGTTACTGATTGTAATTGTATATTACCAGGGAGTTGGATAGTCTGTGCTTCTCTTGTAATGTAAACCCAAACCTAGGACACCCCCCCAAAAAAAAGTAATTTAAATATTTTTTACAGTAAAGAGAAGGAAAGCTTTTGTGTAATACAAAATGAATATAATCAACCACAATCCTAGTCTTTCTCCTCTGCAAAACTATTTCTGGTGAAGTGGGATTTGGTGTAGCTTAAAAGAGACATTCTAAAAAGTAACAATACACAAATGATTAGGCCATGCAATTAAATACTAATATGGCTGCTAAATGCTGGAGATATATGAAGAAAGCCAAATGCAGAGATGTTACTTAACCAAAGGGAAAGCAAACTGGGAGATAACTATAGCGGACTCTACCCTAGGTAGAGGCTGAACTTTGTTGGAAACAAAGACTCCAACATTCTGTTGTTATTCTCTGTCTTCGTGACAGGATGGATATCATTTTTCTTGTGATTGTTTTCAATAATGGCTTTTTTGACATTTTGCATACTTTTGCTCATGTAACTAGGAATACGTTTATTTATTAAACATACTTATATTTATATATTTCTATGAAATATTCCTTTACATTTCAACTCACAATGACTCTGGGTGGCATACAACATTAAAAACCCACAGTTTAAAATACACACACACACACACACACACACCTCGGCCATCTTCTCTTCTAGTGGCCAATTTTTCCAAAGATCAGAGTTTTTTTTCAATGGTTCTTACACTTCCAAAATATTTTAACTTGAGCATTGTAGTGTTTTCACTAAGCAGTCGTTGTTATTCATCATTAATGCTTCCATTACTGTTGAATATTTTTTTCTTCTTTGGCTCAAGGTTTTTTCAAATATTATCTCCAGCACCGCATTTCAAAATGTTTCTTTGTTCAGTCATATAATATTTCAATAGGCAAATTAAGCAGCCTTATACATCCATGTTTTTAAAAGCTGTTCTCAGTTTTGAAGGATTTATACAGTTATGGAAACCTTAGTATAATTAATAAAGCAAAAATAAATATTTTTGGTATTTCCTTGTCATTTCCATTATCATTGGATATTAACAATATGACTTGATTTTAGCATGTATGTCTGGTAATTCTCATTTCATGTATTATTGAAGTCTGGATTGCAAATGAAGTTTATATTTATCTTTATTGGATTCTTTTACATATTATTCCTCTTAATTAACACTTAACATGACAGGTTACTGCTTTTAAACAATAAATAGTATTGTATTGAAACAGATCTTTTGACTTGATGCTGAATCCAAAAGGAGAACTGAAAGCCACCTTAATGCTCCAGAACAACAACATTGAATGCTACAGCCTGAAGTCGTCAGAGCAATCTCCCCAAGTTGCGCAGACATCGAAGATAAACATTGGAGGTCACCGTACTGATGTTAGAACGGTGTCATTTAGCTCTGATAACATCGCCATTCTCTCTGCTGCTGCAGAATCCATTAAGATATGGAACAGGTATGAACCCTCTGTGAACGCTGAAGGAAAACGTGCATTGCCATCCACATTGCCAAGGACATTTTGTTAAATGTCTTCAGGTGTGAATCTGAACTATTAATTTGGAATCCAGGAAAATGCATAACATCTCATTGTAGGCAGTAAGGCAGATAATATGCCAAATACAGTACTTTTAAAATAGAAGTGTTATCTTACTGAGAATTCATCAATGGCGTTTAGTTATCTTTGTGTTGTTGGCTCTTTCCTATGGTGAGTTGTCTTACATTTGATGTAAAAATTCTGGGTCACTGCAGTACCTTGTATAATGTATAGTCAAATTAGGTATTACTACGCTCGAGATATTACAGTTGTCAGAGATTGTTCGGATTCTGGGATAAGGTTTTTAGTGGCTGCTAGTCCTAATTTGCATATTCCTCCTAAATCCGAAATTTCATCACTCTAAAATTCAGTTCCTGGAGGGCCCTTGGAAATTGTTAGCTACTTTGTGAGGCATCTGGTTGTTCATTGGAAAACTGAAGCTACTGTACTCATCACCATCTCAGATCACTGGAATACTTCCTGATTGATTTAAAAAAATGATCAAAGTGCCCATCTACTTTATGTTGCCTGTTCTACTTAATTTTGGAGATAATTCTAAAGCTTTGGAAAGCTGAAGTAGGTCAGTATCTGCTGACAGTTTTAGAAAGAATATATTTTCAGTGGTTGCTAATCCTAATATAATTGTTTCTCTGCAAACATCAATGTTGCGATTCTGCCACCACATGAAGCTGGTAAAATGAAGTCAGCATCAGATATATGGTGTGATTTTTGTTTGAAAGGTCTATGAGCTCAGTTTAGTTTTATACCTAACACAAATCTCAAAGCTTTGGAAATTCTATGAAAGTCCCAATTGTTTAATTGTGAAGGTAGCATTCTTGGCACAAGGATGATCTCGAGGCTGTACTATCTTTCTAAAGTAATTATGATACCAAATTGGTTTACTACTATTGTAGTGTGTACGTACATCTTGCATGCACACACTTAACTGTTTTTCCAGTTGCGTGTTGTGCCAGTCAGTTTCCCCACTGGTAGTATACCATAGCTGTATTTTGGTTAGCTTTTATAAAACAGCTTTTTGAAGAGAAATCTGGGGTAAAATATTGTGCTAATCTACAGTGATAGCTTTTTCCTGCCATTTGTGAAATTGTAAGAAATTTTCCTTTCCAAAAGTACCTCCAGTAAATGTATTTCTTGTGTGTAAAATGGATTGCTTTATTTGTTGTTTCTTTTCCCAGGTCTACCTTGCAGTGTATCCGGACCATGGAGTGTGATTATGCACTTTGCTCCCTGTTTGTCCCAGGAGACCGGCAGGTCATTATAGGGACAAAGGTAAATTGCTCATCCTTTCTGAAGCATTAGGAGATCTTGGTAATAATGCCATATTTTTAATTTTAAAAATATGCTTCTGTCAGAAAACTCTCCCAAGTCCTTCACATTCTTAACTTTGAAGTAAAAATGCGTTTGAACGAAATATATGGAGAAACCTTCCTTGCTTTATTCTCTTCCATCCCCAGCTGAGGTTATAGTAACACAGTTTTGATTCCATGTAATGTTTTTGTTTGTTTTTTGTCTGTTCCTTTCATTGGCACTTACAGTACTTCTGATATAATCTTTGAAAAATTGCTGGTATTGATAGCTGGTATCAATTTGTGTACAAATGATAATTCATAATTTTTATTAGATTGGAAAGCTGCAGCTCTTTGATCTGGCTTCTGGATGTTTATTGGAAACTGTTGATGCTCATGAGGGGGCTCTGTGGTCCATATCTCTTTCTTCAGATCAGGTAGGACAAGTTTAAATTTGTTCCTTTTTATTTGATAGAGTTGTGTTCAAGATGACATAATAGCTTGTAATAAGTAGACTTTTGGGGGGATGGAAATGGGCATAGTAGTCAGCTTCTCTTATCTACTGTAAAGATTGTTATTATCTCCTAGCATTTCATGGAGTGCTGCCGTGTGAATAATAATTTCTCTATGGCAGTTGGTAGATCCTGGAATGCTTCTGATGCTTCCTAGTTCATATTTGCTTTTTGCAATCCTTTGTGTTTAATGAGAGTAATTACTTAAAAATAAGTTAGGATGACTTTTCAGGTATAATGTCAGAGTGAGTGTTTTTTTCACATTAACTGTATGAAATAGTAATTGTAGTTGAGAAGGCAAAAGGGAGAATAATCATCTATAGGTACACAGTTCAATTTAGAATTTGAATTGCTGAGGATTTTAGCTTTCATTGCAAAACTCTTTCATTACGGAAATAAGCTACCAATTGATTTCCAGGAAAACAAACTGGCTGGGATCCAAAAATCTTTTAATGCTGCTTCTCTTCTAAATAATCTTCAGTGTGATTAGTCAAGGGAGAAGTAGTTGGTAGATCATCATAGATCTGTGACAGCGAACCTATGGCACGCGTGCCACAGGTGGCACGCAGAGCCATATCTGAGGGCACGCAAGGTGTTGCCCTAAGTCAGCTCCAGCTGATTTTCAGCTTTCCAGATGACAGGGGGAGGCCATTTTCGCCCTCCCCAGGCTTCAGGAAAGCCTCCTGAAGTCTCGGGAGGGCAAAAAATGGTCCACCGGGACTAACAGAAGTTCAGAGGCTTCAGTGAGGCCTGCACGCATTCATGGGGGGCTACTATGGGTGGTGATGGTTGTGCATGCCTGTGCGGGGGAGGGCATTGCATTATGGCTGTGGACACACACACACACACGCTTTTGGCACGCAATGGCAAAAAGGTTAGCCATCACTGTCATAGATGATTTAGGAGAAGAAGCAGTAAAAACCGAAATGAATTGGTAATGTTTTGCAAACGGTAGTGTTTCAGTCCAACTCACTGGCTTTTCTACATATAATATGCTCTTCAAGAGTGAATGAAGCAATATTTAAGTCTTCTGCTATGTTCATCTTTTATATATAGCAAAAGTGACCATGCTTAGTTTTAAGTTAAATTATTTTCTCCTTCAGCGTGGTTTTATAACTGGAGGTGCAGATAAATCTGTCAAGTTCTGGGAATTTCAGCTAGTGAAAGACAAGAACAGTACACAAAAGAGGTGAGAGTGTTTTTCTAGGAATTAATAATATTTGAGCTCTGAATTTTATTCTTATAATAATGTTGATGCATAGAGCTTTCTAACATGATTTAGAGTGTGTTTCCTTTTTGAAAATATTGGCTAGAAATAATTTTGCATAACTTCTGGGCTGTAAACTTTCTAAGACATCCTATTGTCTCGTAGAAATAAATACTATGTGTATATTTTATATTAATCTCTCTTATACTTCTTGTACCTTTATTGGTAGGAGGGATATATTTGAAGACTTTAAAAAAATGACCATTTTTATTTTAGCAGGGTTTTAAAAAAATATTAAAAATGATAAATATTAAGTGTCCTTTGCTTAAACATTTGGTTCTTATGAAGTTCCTATTAGAACTACATTTTACCTCTAAACTAATTTCTTTACTAGATGCATTGAGTTAAAGAAGCTTTTCAATATAAATGGGAATGAATTTAATCATTTGGGGAAATAAATAAACTGTTAATTGAAAATAGGCCTTTTATTGCCACTATTCTGTCCTATTCAGTAATTCTTTGGCCTTGTAGAGGCATTTTATCTGCCTTTTTTATTGTGAAAGTGAGCTGTGGCACAGAAAAGTGGGAAGTAGAAAGAAGCAACTTTAAATTAAATTGTTGTGCAGATTATTTTTTGTGTTCCAGGAAGTAGTTTTGCAAATGGTAAAGGGTGGGATTAAGTCCACTTCTGCAGCTGACCCAGGGGTTTGGATGAAATCAATGCAAGATACTGATGTCACTGGTGCCAGTTAAGGCCTATTCCATCATGCAGGCAAAGAGAAGAACCAGTTTCTCCCCTTTGATTTATGAATCTAACTTTGCAGTAAGAATCCATATATTGTACTCATCCCATCCTAGGCTCTCTGTGAAGCAGACACGCATTTTGCAGCTGGATGAAGATGTTCTCTGTGTTCGGTACAGCCCCAATCAAAAATTTCTGGCCGCTGCCTTATTGGACTGCACTGTAAAAATATTCTATACCGATACTCTCAAGGTAACCAATACTACCCTTAGTTTGGATATAAAATTAAGGGAATTGATGGAAATTCATTTTAGGCATTAAAAAATTTACATTCCTGCTATTATATCAAGGAGCCAGCTATACAATGAGTTAATTCTCTCCTGTGACCAAAGAAAAGAAGGAAGTGATGGCCAAATCTTGATCCTATTTCGCTCTAGTTGCTTTCTTGTTCTTTCACTTTGTCAGAAATAATTGTCTTTCTCTATAGTAGCTTTCTTTTGTGGGTTGTTCCCCCCCCCCCAGGGTTTTATTTCCTTCTGATTTTAATTACCTATTTATTTCCTTTTCCTTAAACTAAAAAAAATCAAACCAATTTTTCCTGTCTGTTTCTTTGTGGAGTATTTGAAGAGTGTGGTTCAGGAAGTCAAAAACATCCTTGAAAAATGGGGGCAGGGCAAATAACAAAAACCTTGGATTTATGGGCACAACTAAGCAGAGGATACGGGCTTTCATAGCCAGTATCCGTTGAGTGGTATTGGGCTTCAGGGTTTAGTGACCGGAGTCTGGAGAAGAGATTTCCTGATGACAACTGTGCCTGGCATCTTCAGAGCAGTCTGTTACCAAGATCACAGCAATTGAACAAGGACTGACTGAACTCCTGTCTTTATAGCCAGGTGTGCTGGCTATAAACAGAGTTGCTGCAGTTGAAAAATAATATAATTTCCCCAAAGGGCACAATTAGCGCTCTCTGTAATTATGCCTTAATAGAGACAGATGATATTTCTGACAGTGCTCTATGTAACAGAGTCTTAAGGCAATTGAGCTGAAAGAACGGACAAAAGCCTCAAGAGCACAGATTTGATTATTTTCCGATGTTGTTAAGGATGCTACTGCACTGCAGTGATGTTAGCTGGTGTTATTTTTCTTTTGAGAGAGGAATTTAGATAATTTTTGGTCAGCCTTTTATGTAGAAACATCTTTGGCCAACAATGTTTAAATGTTTTAAGGAGACTTAAAATACTGAAAATAGTGAATAATTGCTTTGGCTCCTCACTCCTCATTAGTATAAGAGGGGGGAAAAACTGTAGTCCCTCTTTTGAAACATCAACATTTTCTCCTCTTCCCCCTATATAAAATGTAATCCCTAACTTCACTGTGAGTCCTACAACTGGAGAGCCTAGCATGAAACATGGGAAATTGGTCTTAAAGTTGCTCATGCTGAATTTGTCACAGAAGCAAGCATGATGTACACAGCTTCCTCTTTTCCCTAACAGAACAGAGTAAACCCTGCAATGCCACAAGGGTCTCTGGGTTGACATTAATGTATCATTAAAAGCTGTAAAGATCTAGGTGTTTACTAACACTACTTTTTAAAATGTGTAATTTATGTCTTCTCGGTTTCCAGTTTTTCCTTTCTCTCTATGGCCATAAATTGCCAGTGCTGTGCATGGATATCTCTTATGTAAGTATATCGTGCTTTGGAGATTTTTGGGGTGGCTTTATGCTGGAGGATGCTTGTGTAAGTGTCTCTGTGGGGCATTTACTTATCCATGCTAGTTTATTTATGTAGCATGTACCCATTGATGTAAAAGTTTCTCATAGCTTGAATGAACTTGATTGATTGATTGATTGATTGATTGATTGATTCTTGGTCTGTCATGAAATAGTGTTGCCTAGCATTGATAGGCAACATAGTAGTAGTAGTAGTAGTAATAATACCACCTATCAAAGTCTGTATAGGTAGTTCTTGACTTAGAAACACAATTGAGCCTGAAAATACAGTTGTAAATTGTGATGGTTATTAAGTGAGTCAACAAATGATGTGCTCAGTTTTACAATTTATGATTTTTGGCAGCAGTTGTTAGGTGAACTCCGTGATAGTTAAATAAGTCCGTATTCCCCAATTGGAGTTGGTGGTTTGTTTTTGCCAGAAACCAGAAGTAAAAGCTGAAAACAGGCCAAAAAAAAACAAACCATTGAAAATCCACAGGATGCTGCAGACTGCTACAAATATTGGTTGCCAAGCACCCAAATTGAAATTGTGTGTGTGTGTGTGTACGTGTGCGCACGCACAGCCATTGGATCTTCAAAGACAGACTATAAATAACTCTAGGGAGGTCCATTGTAAGTTGAAATGATTGCTAAGCAGTCAATAAGTGAGGACTACTTGTGCCAAAAAGAAGACTTGCCTTGGTTGCCTGATGACAATTAACAATAGTTCCCTTTACCTGTTTTGGAAAACAGTGTCGGATTCTGCTCTGCTAGAGAAAAAGTAAGTCTATGCATGTAAGTCTAGATTGAACTGCAGGAATATCTTAACTGATAAGATTCTTTTCTCTCTCTTCTGCTGAAGGATGGAGCATTAATTGCAACAGGCTCTGCTGACCGGAATGTGAAAATCTGGGGCTTGGACTTTGGGGATTGTCATAGGTCACTTTTTGCTCATGATGACAGGTAGGGAAATGGGAATTGCAAGATGGGAGATCTCTCTATAAAAGGTGACATGTTTTACACCCCTGAAAGAAATCCGTTATATTGTATTCTCTATAGAACGACAATATGGCACACCTATTGCATTTTTCAGGGCAATGAATCTTTCTGATTAGAGCGCCTTAGATATCGTCCTTTTTTTCTTTTCTTAACTAAGAGCTTTTGGCATCAAGCCACCTCAGTTGAAAATAACCTTTTCCACACTATTTGCAATTCTGTTTGTGAAGCTGGACGGATTTACAGCTCCTTTGAAAGATTCAGTTATAAACACTGTACACAATATTTTATGGGCTTTCATTTATGGTAGTGGAGGGATTTCTTCAGAAATTTTAACAGTACAAATGTACACTGTATTTTGAGGTTATAATGGCTCCTTGAAACATGAGTTTTGTTTTGCACATTTTTTTTTTCATGAGCTTGGTACAAAATGTAGCTTTTTCAACTTGCAGTAATTAGATTGGAGTGTTCTTTTATATCTTGCCACTGTTCTCATGAAATTATCTTGGTTTACATGGTAAATTTAAGAACAGGACTCGGCAATTTCCCCACAAAACACCAACTTCAATTAAAACAATATAGGATAAAATATATTAATGTAGCCAATATACACTGAATCCATAAATCTTTATCATACAACATGAACTGAGTTCATAAGTCTTTATCAGCATGCAGATCTTAAGTATCTTCTTCCTTTTTTAAAATACTTCCCATCATGTGAATAGGTGAATAGGAATTTAGAAATGGTAGTTAATTATTTTTTCTTTCATTCTTTAGTGTAATGTATCTTCAGTTCGTTCCAAAGACCCACCTCTTCTTTACAGCAGGAAAGGACCACAAGATTAAACAGTGGGATGCTGATAAATTTGAGCATATCCAGACTTTAGAGGTAAAATAAAAGATCTTTAGGAATAGACTTCTCCTGAAATTTGTTGTGTATGTGCCTGTTTGCATGTGGTCCATCCGGAAGTTATAACTACTCCAGCATGTGGGGTAAGCAGGGATGAAAATGCTTCATTATGTCCAAGTGGCCTCATGTGGTATGGTAGCTAACACAAGTGTAAATCAAGAGATTGGTTATCACCTCACCCATAAAACATTTCATGGCATAGGGCTTTGCTACTTGAAAACCTCAATGTCTTCTAGTGGGACCCAGGAAGTATGCCTCTTCTGTTACAGCGCCTGCCCCTTGCTCCCATCAAGAAGCTATTGAAGATCTGGTTGTTCTCCCAGGGGTTGGCAGGTTAAGTCCCCCATTGGATGGATTTTTATGTCTTATGTTCAGGCTACTTATGAATTTGTTATTTTTTATAATATCGTTCTTACTTTTAAAATTATGGTTTCTCCATGTTGGGTAGCCTCTAAATTGATGAATAAAAAATTGTTTCTTCCCTTCCCTATAACTGACCACCTGTCTTAATTCATAGGGCCATCACCAGGAAGTATGGTCCCTGGCCATCAGTCCCAATGGAGATTACCTTGTCTCCTGCTCTCATGATAAATCATTGCGCCTCTGGGAAAGGACACGGGAACCCCTTATTCTGGAGGAGGAGAAGGAAATGGTAAGAAGTAATCAGAACTTCTCTCTTGAACCTGTACAGTGTAATTCCAGTCCCAGCTCTTCTAATGTATACATTCATATGTACTTGCATTATTAGGGCTTTTTAATGAGTTCATTGGTGGTCCCCTACTTGCAAACATATTTATTAGCTGAACACTGAACAGGCTGTACTGTCAAGCTATTGCTTTAATGGGAAGAAGCTGTAAATTTTTATGTTGGCTGATCACTTTAAAGGTATTTAAAGGTAAACTCCAGTTTTCTTGTTCTCTGATAAAGGGACTGGAATTATCTTCTTATAAATGTCAATGAGACAAAGCATATGTGTATTTTACAAGTAAAATAGGTTTGGTTTATTCAGAAGGTTTAATCTGAGGGAGCATCACAAATTAGCTGCTTCTTCCAAACATGTATTATTTCACAATATAGGACAACTCAGCTTTCCAAGTTCCAGGGAATAAATTCCACTTCAATTAGTAAAATGTGAGAATATTTATAGCTCAGGATTGAACTGTGGGTCCTTGGTTCCCTCTGAACCTGGTGGTTTTCTTGCAGATGTTTCTTACCAAACTAGGTAACATTATCAGACTGAAAGTTCTGAAACATCTGCAAGAAAATCACCAAGCTCAGAGAGCACCAAAGACCCCACTGCTGAGTTACTTTATGGTAAATTAAGATGTTATTTTATTGATGTATTTCATTTATATTGCACCTTTGCTGTAGCACTCATGCAGATCTCCCCTATATGTTTAGCTTTCTTGGTAGGCTGTTGTGAGCATAATAAAGTTGGGGAGAAGAGAAGCAAATATTCTTGAACTTGTTTGGAAAAAGCGGATAGAATAAAGATTTTAGAGCTGGTTGGTAGATATGGAAAAAAATAAGCTTCCGTGAATACTCTGGACGGAGAAGAATTGTTTTCCATTTTAATATACTTGGATAATCTGACACAAGATACTTTTCTTTCACAGCAAAGAGAAATAGAATATGAAGATAGTATCGCTAAGGAAGATCAGCCAGTGGTAAGCAACATCTCTTTGGACTGTTTTTTCTTCTTTCTCAAGCTGCCTTTCTTGGGGGTCTCAAGATGGAGCTGAAGCAGCCATGGAGACTGGAACAATGGGATGTTTGGCTGACTAGTATTTCCTGGACTGTCTTTATCCTTCATATTTGAACTGACTTTTAGGTCAGAATTAAAAATGTCTGGGAAACTTGCAGAAATGAATAATCTGAATGCTAATTTTTCAGTTTACGTGTCTGTTTCCGTAATTAATTTAGTTGAACATAATAATTATATACTTAATAGGGCTTTTCTGTAAAATACTTCAGATTCCACAAAAAAAGAATCTCTGCTAAAAAGCTTACTTTGTATTTGATTCTAGTAGCCCCATATATTCAGTGTGATCTACCTTTATTACAGTCAGCAGAATTAAGCACACAAAGGTCCTTCAGTAACCGCCTTAAGCTTTCAAACTAACTTCCAGTTCACACTTTCCTATTTCTTTTTTCTAATCCAAGATTCCCATTGCTGCAACAATGTAATATTTAGTCTTTTGGTCACAGAATAGCACATTATTCTTTCTTAAGTTAATGAGGAATTATCTCATTCATTTCTTGATTTTGCCTTGGAATTTTAACAGCATTATCTCAGTTCTGCATATTGCATGCTAATTTTTTTTTTTTTAAGTCTGTAAGAGAACATATGGACATACACAAACAAGACAAAGCAAATACTGTGCTTTCAGAAACAAAGCAGAAATTACTTCATTTCCACTAGAAAGCAACAGTCACTAATATTGCCATCCCTATCAGCCTTATGCTTTTTATACCGTTTTATTTATCCTAAGTTTTGTGGTCCATAAAAAATCTTTATTTGTCCTGGGTTATCACAGAATTTATTTATATACAAAAGATACAAAATTCAAATACAGAACCGTAGATGTTGAAATCAAAATGGACATAAAAGTTTAGTAGACGTATTTAGATTTCAAGAGATGTACCCCTATTTTACAGATGTTAATTTTAAAATGCTTTTGTTTCTTCCCAGGTTCCTGGGGAGATTCAGGGTGAGGCTGGATTAGCCGGGAAGAAGACCATTGAAACTATCAAGGCTGTAAGTTTATTTTTCCTAGAACTTTACTAAAAGGGAAGATTCCTTCTTGTTGTTGTTTTTAGAAAGCAAAATATTCATATCTCTCCTTTAAAAAAATCCTCTACATCAATCACTGATCAGAAAGTTTGTCCAAATTAAGTGAAAACTTTCTAATGCATTAGAATAGAATAACAGAGTTGGAAGGGACCTTGGAGATCTTCTAGTCCAACCCCCTGCCTGAGCAGGAAACCCTACATCCTAAACCCTACACAATTGAATTAGACTATCTATTTGTCTGTGTGTGGTTTCAGTGGGAAGCAGACCTATGAGTGAGTAAGAATCAATAACTCAACTTCATCTCATTTTTCTACCAGTTGAACAATCAAGGGAGAAATATAAATGTTTCCTTAGACACACCTTCAGGACTTTTGTTAGTGCAACGGCAGGGTTTGAAACTACTACATATGGACATTCCCTTCTCTAAAACATAAAATGCATTTGATATTTTCCAGCATTGCAATTGTAATCACTCTAGATTGCAATTATTTGCTTTTCTATTTAATTACTATCATGTGTTTTTCCTCTCTAGGCTGAACGAATCATGGAAGCCATTGAACTCTACAGGGAGGAGACTAAGAAACTGGAAGAGCACAAGGCTGTCTGCAAAGCTGCTGGAAAAGAGGTCAGGAAGGAACGAGTTGTGTTTTCTTCAGTGTAATGCAAGCAAACCTATTTATTATCGAGTGAATACTTAAAAGAGCTGAAAAGAGACATAACTTAAACTTTGCATCATCGGTCTTATACATAATATTCAGCTGATCTTGCTATCTTTGAGATCCATATTCTAAAGTGGCTAAAAGTACATTAATCATTTACAGTGGAAGGATCTTCCCATTTGATGTACCAGAACCATCCAAATTAAAAGTTAAATCCAACTGCTGCCTAGGAATGCAGGAAAAACCCCAATTTACTATTATTTAAATTGGATTAGATTTTTCCTTCAATTTTCATCCTTGGCCAAGTTGAAAGGAACTTTAGAAGAGGCCCTATTTATTTACTTGGCTTATTTATTTAGCATATTCATATAGCTGCCCATTTCACAAACAGCTGACTGGGTGGCGTACAACACAAGAGTTGAAAACTCCATTGCAGTCTAAAAACAATAAAAAATATACAGATAAATAAACAGATAAACCCCAAGAAAGTGGGAGGACAAGCATACCAGCCCACCTTCCAGGCTCCCCCTGGGATCCCTCCTTCCCTCCCTCCCAAGGGTGGTGAAAAAAACACGTTTTATGGTACGCTTCAAATATTTGAAAGGATCTTATATAAAAGAGGGCCAATATCTATTTTCTCTCTCTGTCCAGAGAGAACAATGGGCTTTAAGTTACAGGAAGGCAGTTTCCAAATATGTTTCCTGAAAATTTTCCAAAGGGTCATACTATAAACAACTATCCAAAGATGTAGTTGGCCACCTTTCACTGGTTGTTGTCGAGGAGGAAGCTGGACAGTCATCTGTCAGGGAAGCTTTAATTTGGAGTATTGGACTCGCCAGCTGAATGGCCTCTTCCAATTTTTATGATAGGATATAGAAGACTGTCCTATCCCTAGGGGAAGTTGGCTAAAAACTAAAAGCTTGCTTGAAACAAACATGGCCTTGGATATCTTCTTTGCTTCAGGCAGGAAGAAATATTCATCGTCAGTGAGCTTTGCAAGGCTTAACTTTGGAAATGGGGGCTGAGTATATGACAATTTGATTGCCAATGAATATAGTATAATTCACTGTTTGTGGGAACTACCTCATCAGTGTTTGTTTCTCTCTTTTTGTTACTGTTTAGTACTGTTTAATACCTCTTACAGAGTATTGATGCTAGTGCTTCATATTATCTTCACATTTGATTCACCACGTTATCTCCCTGTCTCTGTAGTTCCATGATTTGCTTCTGTTGTAACAGCTCAGATTTGAACGTGCATGCATAAAATGAATTATTTGGAGAACCACAATCCTTACTGTTTGGTTATGTGTATAGTTGGGTAGGGTGGATTAGATGTATATTTTATGAAACTGAGTGGATTTGAGACATGTTTTATAACTAGAAAGAGCTGTTTCTTTTTTCAAGTAATGAAATGATGCGTTTGATTTTTCAAAATAAGATATGTTAGCAAATTACTTTTGAATTTTCATATAAGTTGGTTATTATAAATCAGTTTATTTCTCCAGGTTGCTCTTCCTGTAAATCCAATTCTCCAGGCATATGGCAATATTTCAGTAAGTCTGCTATAAGTCATTTGAAGGAACTTTGTTGCCATAAAAACAGATCATAAATAAAAGTATAGATGTCATGTAAATGTCTGGGTAGAATATAATGGATTGGATATCATATTTGTGTGTTTCTTTTTTTTATCCTTTTCAATCTTAGTGTTCCTATAATTTCATGTTTTGGTAACTTAAAATGTCCATGAGCAGTATAACTTTAGTGCCATTTTGGGAGCATCTTGAGGGCTGCCACTTACCGTATTTTTCGGAGTATAAGACGCACCGAAGTATAAGACGCACCTAGTTTTTGGGGACAAAAACAAGAAAA
>JANHFT010008213.1:0-19801 GCA_032467955.1 Pseudoxenodon macrops | reverse complement strand
TATAAGACGCACCCAAGTTTTCACCCTCTTTTTTGGGGTAAAAAGTAGCGTCTTATAGTCAGAAAAATACGGTATATTCTCTTTTTTGTACAGAGGCAGAATTATTTAAATTATCAATCTTTCTGCTGAATGTCTGAGATAGATTGGTAATAATTGCAAATAAATTGGTATATTTGCAATCTTGAGGAGATTAAAGTTTATGTGTTCATGTTTCTGCCTGAAAAACTTTTTAATAAATCTGTCCCTTAAAAACTGTCGTTATTATAACTTAGTAATTTACTACAAGTAAGAATGGAAATCAGATACAATAAATAATACTTAACTAAAGGAATCTTCAAGATATTTTGCCTTTTCTCACATTTACATTTTGTTCTACTATAGTAAATCTGGCAACTAATAATAAAATAGACTTACTTACATCCACCTTATGCAGTTCTTGGCAGAATAGAAAAAAAAAGCCACAATAAAATTAATTTCCAAAAGGAGTTGTGTAACTTTTTTGTTTCTGATTTCTTTACAATCCTATTTTTCAATTTTTGTACTTACATATTGGTAACAGTTCTGCTTACAGTAAATTGTTCCTTTGAGGTAACCAAAGAATTAAACAGACATTGATACCAATATGTACCAATTTAATTACTAAGCTCCAACACAATTGGTAAATATAATGTAATTTCAAGAGGGTGAGTACTATCTATAAATTATTAAGGGTCAATTATTGATGATTTGTTGAAATAAATAAAAGAAAATGAAGTATTCTAAGCTGTAAATAAATTTTACAACTTATTTACGTAAGGTCTTTATTTATATTTATTATTATTTACGTACGGTCTTTCCCTATTTATTTAGAAATTCTAAAAGAGCTTATTGCTTTTGATGTATGCATTGACTTCTGATACCTACATTTTTAATGTTTTCCTTGGGCAACTGGCCCACATGATAATACACTTATCTGAGATCCAATTGGGACAGATTCAAATATGAAGTGAGATGGTCACTTCTCTGTGATAGCTGTTTGCGTAGTGAGTAAGTTGTTTGTGTAGTGAGATACAAAGAAAAATAGTATACATCCTAAAATTTGTGGGTGAAAGTTAAGAATTTGAATTATTTACTGTAACTTATGATGAAATTATTCTTATTTTTCCTTGCAGCCTTCTGCATATGTGTTGGATGTTTTCAAAAAGGTGAAATCAAGGTGTGTTTGTAGAAGCTTCTTACCAACAAAATCTTGAATTTCTTAATAACTTGTCCAATGGGAGCTGCTGAGGTAAAAGCTAGGATGGCCTCAGCAAGTTGAATCTACTTTGTATAAATCCCATGTTCTATTTTCATAATCTGTAGTTTTGTCAAGCTTCCAAGTATACTGCATTAAAAGAATGTGCCCTAATAAAGTATTGAGCGCTACTGAATGTAGCTTACACATACATTGCTTACCTCTGCTGTGAAATAAAATTAAGCCACATTTCACACAGAATAGAGTTTCTCAAACGTTTGGTGTAGAGGCCTCTTGAGAGGCTAGTGTTTCGGGAAAAAAACTTCAGGCATTTGCCTCTAACTATTATCCTTCTGGAGTCAATAAGGAAAGCAAGGAGACCAAATCTGAGCAAGACTGAGAATCAGAGGTAGAACCGACCTGCCATTTGAAATCATTGATTCAACATGATCCCTATTTTATTGATCAGCTAATTCTATTTCTTGGAAAGAAGGCAGTAACAGTGCCGAGAACTGTTTAAAGAATGCCTTCCCTTTGCCTTGAACATCTGCTTTTCCATTATTGTCAGATTGTTGGGGTAGTTTTTTTTTAATGTTGGTGCTTGATGTGGAAATGATGATTCAATTTCTCTCTCTCATAGTGAATTGGAAGAATCCCTTTTGGTTTTGCCTTTCTCCTATGTGCCTGACCTTCTAATGCTCTTCAGTCAATATTTCGAATTGGGTCTAGAGGTAGAGTTGCTCTGCCGGGCTCTCCTGTTTCTGCTCAGGTAAATCGAAAGATTTTTTAAAAAACCAGGTGTATTAATATTTTCTTTTAAGACTGAAACTGGCTAACTTACATTAGATCAGGGGTGTCAAACTCAAGGCCTGCGGGCCGGATCTGGCCTGCAAGGTGCTTAAATTTGGCCGCGGGGCCAGCTTGGAAATAGCAAAGGACTGGCCTTTGGCCACCAAAACGGCTCACCAGAGAGGGGGGGTGCACGCAGCCCTCCCCCCGGTGCCCCATTTTGGATGGCAAAGTGCTTCAGGAGGCTGTCCAAAAATGAGCCACAAAAATCCCCCCCTCCCCCCGGCCATCTGAGGTGAACTACAATGCTGATCCAGCCAGTTTGGCATGCTTAGAAAGCAAATTTGAATTTAATAAAAAAATCAATAGCTCAATTTTTGTGCACAGATTAGCAGTTCTGGTTTAGTCACTAGAACATAAACACACAGGTGAAACTTGCTTCTTAGCTGTTTCATCATTTTTGTCGATTTAAAAACATACACCAGTAGAATCAGTCTCTAGTCAAGGAACATTTAAGTTGCACATCAGTTTCCACAATCCCTTTGTCTTGTGCTATAATCCATTACTTCACATTCTTTGATATCTTGTAATTGTTAAAGGCTGGCAAAACTGGCAATAAAGCCTGGCAATATCGAACAATTGTTCTTATGAGCAACCGTGATCAGCATGCACATTCAACTAAAAATGGAAATTGCTGTTTACTTTGTGAATTGCTTTAATGTTGTTGGCAAGTGGTATAATTGAGATTTATGTATTTTCTTGCTCACTTGCTTGTTTGACTTCTGGGTAGTATGCAAAAAACAAGCACAACAAAATGTACTCGGCAATAAGATTAAATGACTAATAGGCTATATAATACATAAAAATGGTTTGTTTTGTTTCTTTAAAGCAACTCCGTGTTATTAGGACTGGATGAAAAAAGTGTGTTTCTAAGCCCTTCTTAAAAGTCTCTGGATTGGCACCTATTGAGAGTGAGCTCTACATATGAGGCCCCATCAGGGAGAGACATTAACCCCAAGTAGTAAGCAGGTGAACCAGCTGCTTACTAAAAACAGACCTCCTTATTTTATCTCAAATGAAGTCTCTCGTTTGAAGTTGGTTTTCTCTAGATGTTCAAGGACTTAAAACAACAAATAGCATCTTGTATGTATCTGGAAATCAGTCAACAGGGTAGAGATTTCAGAATAGGGAGAAAATGGGCCTCTGCAGGATAAAATGGAAGTTGCAAGTGACACATGGGGTAGCTCTATGTAGAGCTTATTAAAAAATCCATGCTTGGAGGTTACCAGCAGGTGTTTGTTACTTTTTAGACTTAGACTAAGATTTGTAAAAATGACCTGTAAATGCAGGAATTATTTGTTTGTCAAAAGCCACATTTTCCCCACTATGATATCAGGGGCTTGAAGCAAAGTGAGGAATGAGAAAAAAAATATGAGCGAGGCTACTTTCTTTTCACTGCCTCTTCTCACCCAGTAAAGCTATTTGAGGAGTCAGAGATTTGCTATGATGCTTATTATAATTATCTAACTTTATTTATCTCTTTGTCTATCTGAATGCTTCCCCTCTCTTTTACTCATATCATTTTAGTTTTTGGCCACTTTTTGCTAGTGGTTGGAAGTTGCAAAATGATTCTTCCCCTTTGCTACTCTTCTGCAATTTCAGGGTTTATTTCTTTCCATGCTACCTGAAGATAGGCTAATAGCTGAAGTTTCCTTATTCTCCCTTCCTGCCCTGGGATTTCATTTTGATACCATGGGGACCTGTTTTGCTTCCAAAGTTTAGACAAAATCTCTCCTGGATTAGTCAGGGATCCAGAACCAATATCTTGATAATCTAAAGAAAAGGTTTTCCTGTGTTTGTTCCTAGGATACACTTTGGGCAGATTACAAGCAATCAGCTTCTTGTTCAGGTGATGGAGAACCTGAAAAAAACTACCCTTTCCAGAGTCAGTCAAGTGAAAGTAAGTGTGCAGTGGCATAATATTTCTGCATGTTTAAAAATTGGTTATTTAGAATTTAGAAACAACCTGGTTTAGAATTCTGGTGTGATCTCCCAAGCTCTGCAGTTCCTTATCCAGTGTCATGGAAGTGGCAGCAAGTGAATATCTCACTGGATATCATCTGCATTAAGAGTTAGGAGCATCCTCTCAGCCCCAGCTCATGTCTCATTCCTTCTTTCCCTAGAGCTAGGAATATGGATGGAATGGGATGACAAAAAAGTCTGTAGTTTGCTTTGTCAAATAGTGAGAGGGTAGGATTAAAGCTCTTTGAAACAAAGAGGAAGATTTGCTGGATAACCTAATACTTAGCTCCTATGATTCCCCCCTCCCTTTTGAATCCCATCTGAAATAATAAGATAACATTGCCATTATCTTACAGTTTTAAAGTGGGTATCAGGATTACTAGGCAATTGAGCATTGAAATACTAGCAAGTGGATATGGAACTAAGTAGATGATGCTTAATGGTTTTCCCGGTCTTTTCTTAGACTTCACTGTTAATTTGTATTTGCCTTTAGGATGTTCTGGGGTTTAATATGGCTGGTCTCCAGTTCTTAAAAAGAGAAATTGAAGCCAGGGATGAAGTGACGTTTTTTGCTGATGCTACTGACCGATTTGAGGAGAAAAAAAGGAAGAGAAAAAAGAAACAGAAGATGATTCTTGCAATGTTATGAAGCGTTTCACGGAAGGAATTATTGCTGCCCGAGAACACTTTGATGCATGCTTCCACCTCCTGAAGGGGGAGTGACTCTCAAGGACTTGGGAGAGGAAGAGGGAACCAGACAAAAATCATGCTGAGTTTTTATCCATGATATTGAGATGGGTTGTAGAAGAGCAGGACTATCCCTTTCATGTGTTCCCTGCTTTTGACTGCTACAACATCTTCTGATCTGCTGCTTTTGCTCTTCTTTAAAAAGCCACCTCCTATCCCAGGACCCCACATTGACTCCCATCCCACTCGTCATAATGACAAATCATGCAGATGGAGCTCTCTGCCCTCTTGCTGGATGGATTAGTTGTTTTACTTTGTTTTACAACAACATTGTTCTCCCCACCCTCCGAAAAAAAGAAAAAACAGCAATTGTTCAGATTTGATCTATGAATGACATGCTTCACACAATATAGCATTTTAGTATGGTTTGAGAATAGACCTTTCTTCGCAGTTTGAGAAGGTTTCATTTGTACTTGCTTTTCAGTCTTATTTTTGCTATTTAATGAATTTGTCATTTTAGTAATAGCAGTTTGTATTCGACTCATTATTTTCTGATCTTAGTTTTGGGATGGAAATGGGACCAAGTGTTTTACCCATTTAAATGAAACAGTGTATTCTTTAAACTATGTTTTAAGTATTGAGCCCAATTGCATATTAGTTGCCATTTGCAATTCCATAAATCATTTTTGCTCCTCTATGGTACAAGCTCCGTTGTAAGCCTTGAAATCCCAACAAAAGTCTTCCAACATATAAAAGTTAAAAATTAGCTCTCCAGATGTGTAATATGAGATGGAAATCTAATCTAGCCTAATAAGGAATCTGTTTTCCTCATTTAACCTTGAACACCAGCACCAGAAAATTCAGTAAGTTGCTCGGCATAAATACATCTAAGTCTTACTTTTCTAGGGAAGGCACATTTGCAAAATTTCAAAATAAGTATTAATGGGTTATTAATTCTATGGCAGTATCAAAATTAGCTGGTTTTGATGAATGCTAGTGATGTTCTCAAGATATTAGAGATGTTGCACAAGTTCTTTGTGCTTTTTCACCTTCAGCAAGATGAGTAGCAATTTGTTTACATTCCCTTTAATTTCTTTATAAATTCAAACCAAGAGATTTACTGTAATGTAGATATTAAGATAGGCCCACAATTGTTTACAATACCAATTTATATACAATGCATAAACATTACTTTAAAAACAATTTCATTAACCTTTGAAAACATCAATTTAACATTCTTTGCATATTAAGAATGTTAGCACCGTAGAAGTGTCATAATATCAGAAAAAATTAATCCGGTCTGCTCTGCAAAACAAACATAAAACATTATATAAGCATATGGACAAATTTCTAGCAAGTTTTCTGATGTAACTTTCTAGTACAACTAACTTGACACTCAAAATGCATATGCCTGCTAAATTCAGCAGGTAGATATAATCATTTACCTTACTTGCCTTGTGCATTTAAAGTAAACAATGGAAGTGGATTTTTGCCTTTGACATTTTCTTAAATATGGGATTCTTACTTAATGAAGCAGATGACTTGAGACCACTTGTGGCCTCTGCGCTCCTCTGAAAACTGGTGAGGGAGGGGGGGAAGTCTGTCTTAAAGAAACAAAAGTCCTGTCCTTCCTGCTATGAGTCTTAACTTTCCTCAAAAAGTGCCAAAGGCAGACCATTGCTTATCCAATCATTCTAAAATTATTTCAAGTTATCTCTGCAAAAAAAACTTGCATATGATTTGAACTTATACATTTCTGTAGTTTTTAATTTGCATTTTCTGGTCACTAGACAAATATATTCCAAGTACTTTCTTGACTCAGGATGCAGAGATGACTGTTTGGCAGAAAGCAGTTGGCCTGACAAGAGTCAGGGGAAAGGAATCTCAATTTACCAAATCCTTTCCTCACTGTTTCTTTTTTCCTGAGTGTAAGAAGCATACCACCTACTCAACAGTACATTCAAATGTCTCCTCCTAGAATTCTGCAAGCTACTTCTTTAAAAAGCATGCATAGCGTACAGCGTCCCAATAGGTTTTATACACATTTTTTATTGTGATATGTAACACTTGGATATGTATTTGGCTGCTTGAATAGTCTGGTGTTGCAGTTCTCTCATTTAGGATCTGTCCCCATTAATGCCATTCATGCCTCTTACACCCAAATGGTCTGTTGGTTGCCCTCCACCCCCATGCCCCAGTTTTCCTAACTCCTTCCCCACCAGTACATCCCACGCTCCTTCTTCCTCCCAATAGTGGTTTAATTGCCACCCATAAGCTCTCTTTTTAATATGGTGAAACCCAGACTTTCCATGCTGAAATATAAATGCTTACCTTAATGAGGAAGCTTGTGAGGAAGTATTACTCTAAACTGAGAGACTGGACTTGCTGGAATCAACTGGATGCTGGAGGCCTGCTCTCCCTTGGGATAGTTAGATGGCCTTTCATCATAGATGGTGTCTGTTAAGACTGGTGAAAAAGCAAGTTAAGGAAATACATTGTTTTGCTAAACCCCTTCCCGAGCCTTGAGTGTAATAAAAGCATAATAAATAATAAAGCATAAAGACTGTCTTTAAAAAAAAGGCTGCCTCAGCCACTAAATTATATTTTCATTTTGGCAACATAAAAAGTATTGAGAAAATACAATGAGGCATGAGATTCCAGAGCGTTTTCTTTCTTACTCAGTTTAGCAGAGAAAATAATGATGATGTCCCTGTGTCAGCTAGCTTACATTTCTGTCCATGTGGCACAGGGTCATAAACCACACCAAGTAAACTGTTTATCGTTCCTTTTATGTTAATATAGCAACACATGTTTGACAGTGCTGGGGCTGATAATGAAATGCCACATTATTCTCAGTTGTACAAGCCAGTAATGTGTGTTTGTGCTTTCAGATATCTCCTGGGAAATGCAATTTTCCTTAATATAGGAAAAATTAATAGGACAGCAATAGAAACTCCAAACAAAACCTTTGTTATAAAATAGATTGAAGTGATATTCTGGTTCTAAGAAATAGGAGCCATGTAATCGTATGTAAACGCCCCTTTTTGATAATATGCCAGCAACTGAAGTGAACAATAAAAAGTAGGCATGACTGCTCCTATAACAACTTCCAAATAAACATGCATAATGTTTATGGTGGATATTGCCTTGGAAAGGTTTTACTCTGCACTAGAGTAAATAAAAATAACAAGGGTGGGATACTAAATAAGTAAATAAGTGATTTAAAGAAAGGTAAGATTGCCACTTATCAGTGGAGTAAAGACCATCAGTTTATCCTGTATAAATTCAATGTAGAACAAAAGAAAAGGGAAAAACACTGAAAGATATTTGCTTCCACAGGAAGAAATAGTGTTTCAATTTCTGTTTGAATTTCAATCTGATGGGAAAGTTTGTCCAAGCCCTCATCTCCTTCCACTCCAACAGCCATGGCAAAAATCTCTATTTCCAGTACAGTTTGTAGTCCAGCAGCCACCTGGAAAAGATAGATCATATAATTCACCATGAAAAAAATTAGATTCTTGCCTCCCACTCCCCACTATCTTGCCCTCTTTAAATTATTCTTAACCATCACCCTAAATAAACTTGTTAGTAAGGCTTTGTTTCATTTGTAACTTGAATTTTCACCATAACTACTACTGGTATAAGAGTTTTCTACTATAAACTCTTCTTCACTTGAAACTGTGATAAGAAATGACTTGTTTGGAGCACAGTGAAAGAAAGCTAAATCCCATGTAATTTTCTTGGCCGTGAATAGTGGCAAACCATTTTTTATGGCAATAATACCCTTCAAGTGCTCAACATAGAATTTCCTTCTAGTTACTATACTGTATAATCCCTGAAGCTGATGATACATCATTTGAACACGAAGAAAAGTAAAAAATTATGGATAAGCAGCATGTTAAAGGTAATTTAAAAGATTTCCCATATTTAGGAAAAGGAATAAGTCCATTTAAAAAAAGCTGCTGAAATGTGTTCATTAGAAGGAAGGTGAAGTTTTAGGAAATATCAAAGGAGGAGATTTTGTCCATTCAGCCCATTTGTCTCAACACCCATGTACAGGCTGCTTGGGCACATATTCACTAGAGTAGCACTCATTCTTGGGGCAATTTGTTGGATAAATGAAGAGATGCCTCACAGTTTGCATCAGATATTCTCATGTTGTTCCAACAACTTCTATAATCTTAGTGGAAAAAGGAGAAGGTTCTGAATGCTGCACATTTGTACATGACCTTTTAGAACTGTTTGAAGAATTTAAGAAACAAACAAAACCTAAGTTCAAAAAAATGTGATCACTGCTTTCCCACTACTGGAGAGTAAAAGGCAGCACTTTTGGTATTCTGTTTCATCTGGAAAGGTTTTCTGAACTACTATTACATTTTATTGCTATTTGAAAAGAAGGGCCATCTCAATAAACCTGGAGTGTCAAATCAATCCCACATAGAAGATAATCCATTCTATGCCTCTCTATTAATTTGTTGCTAGTAGGTTAGACAGATGTGCTTGGTCTCTTAAATCCTTAACTACTGCAGAGAAGCCTTGTGATTAGCCCAGGAAAATCTTTAATACTGATCATTAAATTATATTATATCGCTCCAAAATTATTCTATCTGTAGCTTATTATAAGGAGAAATCTTATTAAAGTACTAGTTAGGAGAAGGTTGCACTTCCATTTTTTTTACTGGAGTCTGAGGTGTGCAGAAGACAAAAAGGCACTAATGCTAGAGGACTCATTCAATTGCTTAATGTATTGATTTCTACTAATCACTAATCGACCCACATTCAGTGACAATTCAGAGGAAACAGACATTAGACGGGTATCAGCTAAGAAGTCTGTAATATTCTGCCAGTTCTAGATGGATGGATAGCACTTGAACTCATTTGTGAGAAAAGCCCCATAGGCCACATTTAAGAGGAGTGATCTGCAGAAGAAAATCAATTCAAATTATTTAAATACCCCTAGGACTTACAGGCCCTGGGGTGTAGTTCACTCGCAATCCTGTAGAAGGTGGTGGTTGTTTCACCCGAAACCTGTCAAGTAATAGTAACGTTAATTTCTTTTTGTGCTAAACCAGAGAAATAAGAAGCAGACCATGGAAGAAGATGGGTCCACAGAGATGTTGGCTTCCATAATTAAGATGTTTTCAATATGTGTCAAGAATAAGTTCAGTCATGAAGGCAAAGTTTACATTCATAGCTTAAGAACCCCCAAAATAACCACTTAGAATGGGTTACTAAAATTACATTCAGTCTTTTTCATTTGCTAGCTATCATCTTTATCTGTATTGAAGACTTTTTTTTTTTCAGTTTGAAGAAAGACATACAGTGTGGCTTGGATATTTCTAGTGAGAGAATAGCATATTGCTTCCTTGTAATTAGTATTTGAAAGCTCATTTTACTGGGCCTCATTTGAAGCCATCTAAAGCTAAGTGTTTGGTTTGAAATTTGCTCCCACTGCAACCCATATGCATCATAAAACAGATGCAGCCTCCCTCCTAATCTCTTCAGTCTGATGACAGATAAAAGTGGTCTCAAACAGAATATGTATCTAAAGGACCAAAATGAGACTGGGAGATAACCTATGTACATTTTAACAACCTCCAGCTGTTCTCTGTAGTCTCTATTGCTTATAAGGGAAAAGACAAACTAGTAAAAAGGCAAACATCTTAGCCAAGGGATCAATTAGGGACTTCTTATGCCACCTGAATTAATGGGAAGATTTTTATGTAATTGTGCAGAAAACTTGGATCTACACTATGGACAGATCATCTGAGAAAGCTTCTCAGATGGGCTATTAAGAATCAGTCCAATGGTAACTTAGATCTCTCCAGAAATAAAGTTTTTAAACTATAACTTCAGTCTTGATGGCTCTAGTTCTGATTTAAGAGCCATGTGGGGCACAATGGTTTTGCCTATTAAACATACTGTTTGTATCATCAAACCTAGGAATGAAATTGTCATGTAATTAGAATTTCTGGAGGAAAGGACCAGTGAGAAAAAAAAATGTTTGCTTAATTTAGGCAAAAACAGCTGTCCAAAGATCATAGATTGGAAGTATCTCAGGCAATTGCCCCCTTCATACTCCTGTTGGTGGCCTCATCCATTGCCCAAACTAGATTTTCCTGAATAATAAGAGTGTGATGAATATTGACAGAAGGGGAAAAAACTCCCATGTGACAACTTGTAAAATATCACCAATGCTGGCATGATAATTCCTTCCCAAAAGGAAGATTTCACTCTGAACTCTCAGCACAGATGCAACTTCACAGATATAAACCAAAAAAATGTGTTTGAAATCCACTACATTTCTTTCTGCATTGGTTTGAAGAGGCAAACTAAGTAAATGTGGGGGTACTGGAACATTCAGCAGGCATGCCCATGTGGGTCCATAAGCCATGTGGTTGGAACTAAATGGTCTTTGACCATCATAACTATCTTGTTCTTTATTAATGCCAGGGAAGATAATATTGGGCATTACAGTATCACCTTTATTCTAAATTCAAAAGATTATTCTGCTGCAAAAAGGACCTATCAGAAATGGAATTCTGTGTCAGAATGTGGTTTCAAGTGTTATACTGATTTTCACCTTCACTCCATGTTATTCTAACAGAATTTTGGACAATGGAAGTTTGTGCATCCTTCCCAGTTCAACTCAAAGTCACTAAATGCTAACACTACAACTAGGACGGAAGGGCATTTAGGTAGGCATTTCACCTTTTGGATAAATACTTTAAGGCAACATATTTACCACTGCAATGTTTTGCCCTAAAAAGTGTCATCTGTGTTATGCAAACTATATGATTGTATGCTTCTATTTTGAAAATTATTATTATTGATGAAATTCAGGTCCATGGGTTAGTGCTATTCTCATATATTACATACCTGTAGTCAAAAGAGAGAAATTATCCTCATTCTTCCTCCTTGAATAATTTACCACTGTGACAACATTCATATAGGAAAGAATCTCAGTTATCTGCAAACAGCTCCATGGCATATCCCCAAACAACCAAAATATTTTGACATGTTATCCTTTGGTAGATACAAAACTTGTTAGTAATATATACAAACCTGCAGAAGTCCATTCCAACATTCTTCAAAGCCACTTTGGTTGAATAAGTGCAGCCCTCCTTAAGAATGCCAAATGTCACCTTCGGTGGGATAAGAAGGAATCCTGACATTTTCTGGGAAGGTGCTGTGACAGAGCATGTGCGGACTTTGCCAGAAACAAGGTCTACGTTCTTCACAAACAAGAGAGATTATTTAGGAAGGATAGACAGATCAAAACTCTTAAGCCATACACCTATTGATAAGAATAAAAGGTATTTTATAGATTGATATTCTACCCATTCACAGCAGCTATTAATACTTCAATTCTGAAATGAAGATTGCTATTCCAAATTCCCAATAGGCTAATTATAAAATAGTCATTTTTTTAATATTGGAACATAATATACCTTAAATTATAAGTGGATTTGCCCATGTGAAATCAGTCCTGTGAATAATAACATTTACAAAAATGTACAATATTTATTTGTGTTCTGTAGTATGGAATTTAAGCCATGAAAGTCTATTTAACCGTCAGTACATCCTGGATGAAAAACAAATATGTAATATAATTTTTGCTAAGGGTTTTATTTTTGTTTCAGTAAAATTATACTGCCCAGCTCCTTGGACACTCAATGCATATTGAGTACTATTCCATAATGTTGGATAGTGCTACTCTGAGTTTTCAGCTGCCATCAAGCCTGTTTTAGTCTTACACAATCAGATGGTCTTACTAAATGATAAGCTATGGTTAGTTATCATTGGACCACATATGAGAAAAATAGGCAGAAACCACCAACAGCAAAAGGAGATGTTCACAGAGGAAGCAAAGATTTGAAATAAACTCCTTTGTTCTCAATCCTAGCTTATTCTGTCCTTGTGGATGAGAGGGGCAAAACTCCTTTTGTACTCACTATATAAAACAGCTCAGAGGGAGGGAAGGAGGAAAGTCCACTCCTAATCCATCCAATGCTCCTAATCCATCCAAACCAAAATACAAGCATTCCAAGATGACAGAGTGAATTGGAGTACACTGTTGTCCATTTTGCTCCAAACCCTTTGGCTACTGTTTAGTGACAGCTGGAAAAAACCAGCTGTGGTGTGGGAGGAATATGATACTCTTAGGTACTTGAATTGCTACTCTATGTCTGTAACCTTTAAGTCTTGAGTTGCTACATCTGATATCCTGATAGGGAAGGGAAGGAAAGAAACACACAGGTAGAGGGATGAGCTTGAATGCTTCTCTGTGACATTCTGTGACAGCTTTTCTAGATTTAAAAAAATCTTAGATAAATTCTAAGATAAAATGATCTTCGAATAATTTAGGACTCACTGGCTCTTTGATTAATATGCCAACCCTTAGCCAAATGGTTGAACTAGTCATGAATTGCAGGTAGGATATGTTCTTGGATCAAGTTCAACATTCAATTTCCTAGCCAGCCAAAATACCCTTCTGAGTTCCATCCATTGGATTTTAAGTCCAACAAAGCTGATATTGAATAAGTGCCAAAAATGTGCTTCCCTGGAGTGGGCTGTTTTTTAGGAGGAAGATAATCATTTATTTCTTACAAACATATTCTACCTTTCCTCTAAAGAACTCAAAAGTGGTGTTCACGGTTCACTTCTCATGTGATCCTCACATTAACATCACTTTGAGATAGGTTGAGCTTAGAAAAAGGAATGTTTCTAATTCAACAAGCATACTCCATGAACAAACTAGCATTTGGGAATTTGTCCCAGTCCAATACTATAATCATTGCACTGCACCGGAAGCTCAACTGATTGCAGACTCTGCTGAAATTTCTAAAACTTGAGAACTGGATAGAAGACATGGAGATGCATCTTTCATACCTCTTTTAAGCATGATCATCTTAACTAGAACAAAAAAGTTTCAGGAAACAGAAACAATTCTAAATATAATGAAGGTAAAGGAGAATTAGAAAAAAGGTAATTGTACTGGGGGAATTATGTTACTTTTTGCCTTGGTACTGATTGTGGCTTGTTTCTTTGTATCAAAGCAGGCAATTTCACTTTCTCTTTTCTTGGAGATCCTGTAACATCCACAAGAAGTGGCTGAAGTTTTGGATGGATCCGGACTCCATTTTCACTTCCTTCTGCACCTATTGAGAAGGAAAAGAGTTTTAAGACTACAGTATATGCCCTAAACGAATTCTACAACTCGCTGAAGAGGTTAGGTAGGGTACAATTAGAACTAAAGTGACGAAGGAAGACAAGATTGTTTGTGGTGATGCTCTCTGATATCACCGAGAAGAAAAAGAACCTGATTGGTTTGATAACCAATTGAAGGTCTTGAAGAAATAGTAGTACTTTCAAGGGAAAGAGAGTGGCATTTATTTTTGGCGAGGAGAGATAAGCCAAATGGCACCAACTGTACTATTAAATATATTAAGTGCCAAAATTTTGCTACATCTCTATTCTTTGCTGCGTCAGTAGCTCAAAAAAACAACAACAATCTGGCCATCTCAGATCAAACCTTAAACAAAACAAAATGCCTATACATAGACAATAGATTTTAATTTTAGGATCCAGGTAAGATACCAAAGGAATAAAAAAGGAACTTTATTCTAGAGTTCCATTTTTGCAGAATTATGCAATTTTTCTAGGTTGAAAGCTTTTGAGTGGCATGCCAGAAATTTAAGTAACAAATTAAATAGAATGCAAATACCCTTCAATCTTGTATTTAATATTTCCCCTTTTCTGTTACATTAAAAATCACAATTAAGTAATAACTTTTGTAGATGCATACAGCTATTTTTAATCAAAGGCCACAGGTGAGTTGTCTGCATTTTTAAAGTTAGTTTTGGGATCTCAAAATACTGCCAATACTGATGATAGTTAGTGGATGCTGTGATTTGCTATATATCTCATTTTTTTCACTGTGTTACATATTACAGTTTATTCATAAATAGTAAGACATCTGTAATGAACTTTGACCCCTCAATCTCCCTTCTTCCAAAGAAGCTAAATGTGCTAGAACAAATATATTCTGTACTCAAGAAAGTAGTTGAGGACAAAAAAATATGCTGCATGTAGAACACATAAGATATATGCAACTTACCAATGTTACTTATTAAGTGGAGACCAACAAATTAGCTATAAAGATATACAGTAGATATTTTTAACATTTATAAAGTTCTATTAATAACTTTTTTTCCCCAAAGAGCCCTTTGGAATGGTTTACCGTTTGTAAAACGGGATGGATAGGTTTCAGCATAGATTGAGGAAGAAAGGGTGTTTGGAGGCAGTTCTTTGGATTGCTTACGTCTGACCAAGCCATCTGTGACTCCTAAAACATAAATATAAATTCATCGGAAGCATTTCTATTTTGCTATTTATTTATTAAACAAATTTATATAATTGCCCAATTCACAAAAAGGTGGGTGGCTTACACAATTTTCAAAATGCACCATGTAATAAAATCCCATTAAAAAACTCCATCCCTCCCCCCCCCCATGGCAGCAACAGCACAATAAAATCAGGCACAATAACAACTCAGCATGACCAACTCACTGTGACCAACTCACTAGCCAACTTGCCATGGCTAACTCGCCATGGGACGACTTGCCACAAGATAAGATATCAAAGAAATCATTAAAGAAAAAATGCAAAAGGAGGGACAAAATGAAATATGAATAACAAAAATTTAAATTATTTTTAATTGAATTGTCCTGTAGCGAATTGTTCCATGGTGGGTTGGCTACAGCAAGTTGTCCATTGGCAAGTTGGCTACAGCAAATTGGCCATGACGAATTGGCCGTGGTGGGTTGGCCGTGGCACGTTGTCCCATTCAACTCCATCTCATTCATAGTCAATGGGTCTGGTGAAAACCACATTTTAGGGTCTTTTGGAAGAGCAACAGGGATGAGATCATTTGAACCTAGGTTTACTATTCTCTCTGAAAGGTTGATACATTCTTTTACAGAAAAATTGAATAGAAAATAGAATACATTAAAAAAAAAAGACAAAACCTGCCCTTCTGCACATGGTTTGAAAACACATAATGTGAAAGTTCTTAATATTTTATAAAGGCCAGCTGTAATGAAAGCGAATTATTTTCATGACATCCAGAACAGATGGTCCTGTTCTTTCTCATTGGGCAGTTAGCCACAAGGGGTGGAAAGGCCCCAGTCTAGTCCCTGGCTGTTTCTGAGAGCAGCAGTGTATGTTCTCTGTAATTGAGGAAAATATTATCTACGTCTTTAAAATTTCCTGTCCACTTGAAAGCATAGCATGCAAGAGAAATTCTTTGAGAGTTTTGTGACATTTTCACTGTTAAAAGGCAAGTGATTCCATTGTTGTGTAATTCAAACTTTCCATGTTGATGGGATTCCAGTGATCCAGGAACCAGGATTGCCAGTTGCAGCAGTTATTCATGGGTCTGACAGGTGAAAGATTTAACGGTTGCAAGGGAGTTTCTTACAATTACAGAAACAGGCTTCGAAAGACAGTCAAGGAATACGGTTTGATAAGTTTTATGAAGAAAATTCCTAATCTATTTTATTGGTATCCAATTAGTTAGAGCAATGTAATGTTTAAGAGGAAAGCATCCAATTAATCTTACTGCCCTTATTCACTGAGGTATTAAAAATGAGATTGTAGGAGAGAAAAAGTGAAAACAGAAAATATTGCAAATATTTCTCTCTATCATGTGTTTTTTTTTAAATATACATGTCAAACAAGTAGTCAGCTTTTCTAAATCAAGACTGGTAGCATAGAAGCCACTCTGAATCTGATAGACACATGCTACAAGTTTTTCATCAGGCCTATGCAGATAACACTGTACAGAGAAGCTTTGCACCAGTTTCTAAGCTCAGGAAAAACTGAATAAAATTATGAATGTTACATTTTCAGGATCAAGCAAGTTTTTGTGATCTATTTATTCTGCATTATTTATTGTGCTATTTAGCCAACCAGAGTGGCTGAGAGAGGAGAGGCCATATAAATCAAATCAATTAATAAATAGCTAATTATAAGTAGATGAAAAGCTATCGAGAAAGAAGTCTGACCATCTGTTCAGGAAATACAGCACATCCACTTAGCTTCTTTACCAAATGTTAAGGAAAAAAAACAATTCTAAAGAAACTGAATACTTTGTTAACATATTATGGCAGCTAGCAATTTAGTGTCCATGTTGCTATAATACTTATGCCACTCCTAAATACCACCTGTGGTTTCTTTGTGGTTTTTTAAAATGTAAATTAAAATTGAAGAATTGAACTGAACAAGCTTCTTGGATGAGAAGCAAAACATTTTCAAAGCAAACAAAAAAGTCCAGTTGTCTTTTAGAAAAGCACCTTTGGGACAACTATGACCTGGATGATTCAGAATCCCCATAGACTGTAAATTAGAATATATATTTTGTGTGTGTGCAATAACTAATTTTTTCAAGAGTTCTGTATTTTTTCATAAGATGTTACAAAGTTTTAGACACTGAAATAAAAATATTTATTTATATCTATTGCTGACAATACTGTGCAAAATATTTACAAGTGCTTCATCGGCTACAAGAAAGCCTTTGATTGTGTTGATCATGAGAAGCTATGGAGATATACCAGCACATCTCGTCAAGTTGATTAAATCACTGTACACAAATCAGGGAGCCATTGTATGAATACCATATGGAGACACTGAATGGTTTAAGATAGAGAAAGAAGTGTGACAAGGTTGCATTCTCTCTCTCTCTCCTTTCTTATTCAACCTATATGCCAAAATGACTGTGAAGAAGCTAGATCTTCAAGAATCAAAAATCGGGGTAAAGATTGGAGGTAGAAATATCAACAATCTTTAATGTGCTGATGAGACAACTCTCATGTCAGAAACCAGAGTAGATCTGGAACATCTGATCAAGAAAATCAAAGAAAAAAATGAGAATTTTGGTCCTTTTCTAAACATCAAAAAGACCAAACTCATGTCCACTGGAAACATAATAGAAACTGATGAAGCGATAGAATGCATGGAAAGATTCACTTTCCTAGGGCTGCAGATCGCTCAAAGCAGTAAATGAATCCCAGAAATAAAATGTCAAGTTGTACCAGTTCACACAGCTATGAGGAATATGAGCCAAATATGGAAAAGCAAGGACAGCAGCCTATCAACCAAATGTAGTATAATCCATTCTATTCTATTCCCTGTAGCTACCTATGGTGGTGAAAGTTGGGCATTAACAAAGCAAAACAGGAGGAAAATGGTTCATTTGAGTTGTGATAATGGAGAAGGCTCCTGCATATTCCTTGGATAGCAAAGGTGACCAACAAGCAAGTACTGGAGTGCATAACAGTAGAAAATGACACTGGAAGGAAAAACTACAAAGCTGCATTTCACTTATTTTGCTCATGTCATGTGGGGAAATTCACTGGAGAAAGTCATTATGTTTGGAAGAGTTAGCAGTAAAAGGAAACCAAGTCACCAAAGAACATGGTGGTTGGACGTCATCAAACCTGACACCAGCAAATGCATAGAAGAAGTAGTGCAAGTTAAGAAGATGAGGAGAGATCTGGCCCATAGAATCACCAAAAGTCAATGTCTGGACATCATCATCATCATCATAATAATAATCATCATCATTATAATCTGTTTTCTGAAAAATACATCTGCAATAGCCTAAAATCATTTTTTCCCATTCTTTTTTCTGTCAGTATGAATTACTGGTCTCTTTCCATATTACTTCTCAAGTATTTGTTATATTGCTAGCACCTTCAAAGTATCCAGTACCCAATAAATGCAGTAAATTCAGTATTACTTGATCTCTCTCCAGCAGTTTCATTTTCAGAAGATTCTGTAAATGTATCCAACAATGGTTCCTTTGTTTCTTTGTCTGGAAAAGGAGGGAGCATTCCTGAGAGAACGTCAACATCTGGAAACTTTAAGGGGAGAAAAGAATAAAAGGAGGAAATGCACTTTCTGACAAAAACACTGCTAAAACAAAATAATTGACTCATTTTATACATTTAGAAGGACAAAAGCAAGAGACTAACTTAATGGAGCTTCATACTATTATCTGATTTTCTTTCTTTTTTTATCTGCTGGTCCTTGACCATATTTTAGTGATAAAAATTCTCCTAAAAAGTGGTGATGTGGTAAGAAAACTGCAAATCCATAGATCAACACCATAAAATTTATTTTCATATTAAAGATACACAAATAATTCAGCTCCTCTCTTCCCCAGTTTTTTTTAAAGTATTTTTATTTAAATTGTGAAAACTCTTTATAAATGTCTACCATGGCCTCAAACAGAGAGTCCCTAACATAAGAAGGCACTAAGACTAGCTTAAATATAAGCTAAAATGTAGCTAAAATAAGAATCAAAGACTAAAATGATCCATTTTTATTTAAAGGCTACATAGAATAAACAATTTCACCTGGAAACTAAGACCAGGACAGCTGGCAATTTTGTGCTCCACTTTTTTAGTATTTAACATCTTTTTAGACTCCAAAATATTTGACAGAAGAGTTCCTCTGTTGGTACATGGGGATAGCTGGCCTACAACACTTCAAGGTATTCTAGACCAATTTGTAGGTCAATGGTTAAGTCACCATACGTCATATCCAACTTTTGGTGACTTAACTCCTTTACAGAAAGGTTTCCTTGAACTAATCTAAACTGACCTATCTTTCACAACTTGCTCACCTCTTTTTGAAGAAATTGCATTCCAAATTCAGACTTGAAATAGGGAGGGATCATTTTGTACCTCATCCTCATAAGACAATTCTTTCCATCCTCAATTTCCTGCCTGAAGAATTTTTAAATGGGAGGAAAACAGAAATATCTATAGCAATATAATGGTTTCACATTTTATAATTTATTCAGGGATTATTAATGTATACTATTAGTTCAAAACAGACAACTTAGATGTTCTTATGGATCTTTATTATTTTCTCAATTTTGCTAAAATTAATAAAGAGAAAGAACTACTAAATAAGCCTTATGGATGCAGATAGATTTGAAAAGTTTGGGAGGGGGCGGAGCCAACACCAGCGATGCAGAGGTGAAATCCAGGCGCTCTGGAGGAAACCTCTGGATCGAGGCGT
>JANHFT010008212.1:26617-38087 GCA_032467955.1 Pseudoxenodon macrops | reverse complement strand
ACGTAATGATAGCCATAGGGTACAAATAAGCAATCAGGAAACAATATCAATAAGAAGTCATAGGATACAAGCAACAATGAAGCACCTCTACTGGATTGTATGTGAAAGCTTTTGGCTCGGGGCTATTTTCTGCTCATACCTGATCAAGGCATCCTTTTAGCGCACCACACTCCATCTCGGTCCAGCATTCCAGCTTAGATTTAGGGAGTCTACCTAAAAGCCCAGTTGGATGGAGCTTACTGGTAGAACCACCAGAACAACTCTCTGGTTGTTTATTTCATATTGTTTAAACCAGCAGAAATTAGAAACCCCTAAAGTATGTGTCAGAAACGAATCTCTTCCCACATGCTTGTCTCTAATGAACCTCGTGGCCTGTATTGTTGTGCGTTGCTCTGAGCAACAGTTCAGCTCATCAGGAAGCCCCTTCCCTCCTCTGCTTACAAGGGTTGCTATTGCTCACAAATCCTGTCTTATTTATCCTTACCTAACTCACAAGTCTCCCTAAACATGTGCAGGAAAAATCAAGAAATAAAAAGGCATGCACGTGTTGGGCAATGCATAGCTAGCATCCCAGTGAAGGCTGTGAGAAGCAGTTAAATTAGTTGGTCTTGCAGTTGTCAGTTTCCATATGCACAAACCACCACTCTGTTGTCTTTGCTACAATAAACTAATTAACTTCAAAGGAGCAAGGGTAGTCTCTGTCCTCTTAAGAAACACACTCAAAGTGAATTCTTGACAACTAAATCTTGGTGTTTTGAGTAGATAGAAAACAGCTAGGGATGACCAAAGCTGACCAAAGTTTCAAGAGAAGCATCCAAAAGCAGCTTTGAAAAACAAAGCAGCTCAACAAATCGAAGGTGCTTCGTGAGTTCATTTCTGGGACTTCTTCTTGAATGCTTAATAATAGGAAAGGTCTTGTGACTATGCAGAGGTGTATTTCCTAAACTCGATTCCCTGAAAACACCAGAAAAGGTTTTTGCAACGTGTGCAGAACAGTGTTGGGATTCAAAAAAATTTACTACCGGTTCTGTGGGCATGGTGTGGTGGGCGTGGCATGGCTTGGTGGGTGTAGCAGGGGACGGATACTGTTGTGTCTGAGGCTAACATATACAGTAAAATCTCCATTCCCTCCCCATTCCAGGCAGGGGTAGGTTGTAAATAAGTTTGCTGCTGGTTCACTCAGGGTCGTGCTGCATGGGCGCGCAGGAAGCGTGCGCATACATGTGTACGCAGCAATAAAAAATCTAGCTTCTGTGCATGCACAGAAGCAAAATCCAAGCCCATGGAGATACCGATGGAACCAGCTCCATGACACCACCACAGAGTTACTACCGGTTCTATAGGACCAGATAGAACCGGTAGGAACCCACCTTTGATTCCAGGGAAAGGTTACTGCAAAATCCCTATTTGCTCCTGATCAGCTTGGACTCAGGAGGCGAAGAATAGATGGGGGCGGGGCGAGTCAGAGATGGTATTTATTGGTTCCCCGAACTACTCAAAATTTCCGCTATTGGTTCTCCAGAACTGGTCAGAACCTGCTGAAACCCACCTCTGGTGCAGAAGCATTTTTTGGTTCCCAGCTCATCAGGCAAAGCTCCAGAAGCAATGCAATCACCTAAACACAGAAACCAGCAAGAGAGTTCATGACATTTTATCACAGGACAGGGCTACATTCCAAGATGCCGCAGTTTTGATATACCTACAGGGATTCCTGGAACAAAAAGAAAGGTTGGGAAGTTGCAGAGGTAAGTGTGATTGTTATGTTGTGGATTCTTGCAGTTAAGAAAGGGATGCTAGTAGCATCCTTATAAAGGAAAAGACATTATTCAGCATGGAAAAGACAAACTCTGAGAAACATGATACAATTGCTTTTTTTTTAATTATCCATCAAACATTCTTTTCTCATGATCTAATTTGAGGATTTCTATACTTAAAGGATCCTTCCCCTCCTCCTTTTTTAATATATTAGTAAAAAAAGAATGCAAACTAAACCAGAAGAAATAATAATAATAAAATAACATTTCCGAAGGTCAGAAAAATATACAAGTGAAAATAAAAAGGCAATAATGACAATAATAAATGGCTTCCAACTTTCATCACCATGAGCATAAACTACGGTAATCTTATAATTTATACAATAATATAATACTTTTTGTTCAACTCTTTTCCCTATAGCCTAACTTTTATCCTCGTACAATCTAGAAATCATCATCTTTTCAATCCTAGGTCAACAGGAAGTCCATTAGGAGTCACCAAAAATATCAAAGAAATAATTTATTCCTTCTTTTTACAGTATTGCATCTTTATTTATTTTTTCTCCTACTCATAAAACTCACATTTTTGTGACATTTTGTCACAAAAGATACATTTTTGTACAGAATTCATCCTAAAATGTGAAACTTTGTTCATTTTTTTAAAGGTGAGAACAGCATCACAAATATTTACAGACACACACACACATCAGAGGAATAGCTTGGTCCGATCAGAATTTTAGTTCAGAAAAAGAGGAATTTGAATCAATCTGCTTAACAATGTTGCTTGGGCAAAATTGTTCCCTACCTTTTGCATCTCTTTAGCTGACTCTCTTGTTTTTTTCACTAGGCCTATGGAAACATCTCTCAATTAGTATCAAGTTCAAGTAAATTCCCTGGCTGTTTCTTTGGAGGAAATAGAGTTCCCAGCTGACTAACAGAGAGAACTGCTGACGACTATGAATATCTATGGAGCATTTCTAGCCTGAAATAAGTCTAGAGTGCTGGAAAGAGAGCAATGAGATTTTACCTATCTTAGCTCCGACCTTGGGCCCTAATAGGAGTGAACAGGACCCAAGGAAGGTTCCCTGTAATGAAAGCCGCATCAGATCCTAAGTGTGAAGCCAGAGATTTTCATCCGTGTCCTAACATCCATGACTTACATGAACCAGCTGGGTCAGACTCTGTCCAAGCACTGTTCATTGGCTCTAAAATACAAACGCAACGTGTTCCATTAAGACCGCCAGAGCATTCCTGACTGAAGGGTATGTCCTTGCCATGCTATTTAAAGGCATGCATGCTACCCTTTATTTGTCTATATATGTTGGCTGAAAGAGCCTTGAGCCTTGTACTTAGCTCAGAGAAGACAAGAATTGGCCACTCAGAGGGGAAACTTCTATCCTTGAGCCTATCTTTATCTTCTTCCCTATTACCGTTTCCAAACTGCTGAGAAATATACAACATGGCACAGCTGAATTAGCATCGTATTCATAGATGAAGCCCACCAAAATGTATGGACTGCCATACTTTGAGTCCCAGTGCCATGCCACTTAAAATACTGCGGATTCTACTGCTGCTCTCCTAAATTATCTTCAACCCATTCCCAACTCCCTCTATGTCTTTTCTTGGTCTCCCAGGTTGGAGTCAAGACAGCTGCTAGATGATGAAGTAGCTTGAACTTTTCCAGATGGCTTTATCTCTCTTTCAGCAGCCTTCTTCCAGTTGGTGTATCACCAGCCGCTCAAAACTGAAGAAGGGAAATCAGACCTAACCTGGCTGAGGAGTGACATTTTTCAAAGTAAAGATTGGCAGTTCCCTGCCTGAGAAAATAGTTCTGAAAGAGTGGGTTAGATTAGATGATTGCTAGCTTGTTCCCTGGTTTCTCATCAAAAGGTTCCCTGTCAGTCCCGCTCTCAGTATGACTTATTCTTTCAAAAGCATCCATATTTTTCCTAGCATGTAGCCTCTGATTGATCTGGTTTCCCATAACTATCCTGAGACTTGGTGGCTAGTGAGTTAATAAACCTGTGTTCGGTCTATATCACTTCAGTCCAGAGGATGGTATTTACATGGCTGCTTGATTCTCACACAAAAATGAATCATCTTGTAATAGAAAAATGCAACCGGCAGGAAGAAAATCAGGCTGTGCAACCATTTTCTTCCTAACATGTTGGCTTCCTGGTGTAACTGCTTTGTTTTTTAGGGTAGAATATTCTGCCACCCACCTTCCCACTTGCAATGTAAAATGGTATGGCCTGGACACAAATGAGCTGCTTCCCCAGTGTGAGCATATTCATGGCTTACACAGATTAAATTCATGGATATTTATCATTTTGATCATTCTATTTACTTTGTACTTAATCTTGGTACTCAAAAAGTATTAAAGCCCCAAAGTGTTGACTAAACATTCTTGAATCTGTGGTTCAAAGCTTCTGGAGGGCACTAGCTTGGGGGTGACTACTTACAGTATGTAGCCCTAGGTAGAGACCAAGCCAACTTCAACTGAAGCATGTGATGTGGTAGTAGAAAAAGCAGCTGTGTGTGTGTACGTGCATGCGTGCAGGTGCATGCAAGAGCTCTGGATGCAAATGGTCCATGACAAATGGGCACAATAACTTAAACCCTTTCTTAGCTGCCTCTGTATTGAACAAATATGAGATTCTGGTGTCACTTACACTTTGGCAGGCCTACCGTTGACTGCTGCAGGCCTCAGAATTGCACATGCCTATCAAACCAGGGCCCGAATATCTTTTTGACATTGAGAGCAGTAGACTTATCCTTGAAACTGGCATATAATATCAAGTATGTCACAAATGACAACTTATCATTCAGGCTGGCAGTTGAAATGGCCAGGCTGTCCTGATCTGAATCTTGCTATGGTATAAAGCCTCCTAGATTGGCATTTGCATCTCAAAAGGGAACTCGACCCTTCCTTATTATGATACTGTCTAAAGGCAGCTCAGGACATGTATGCAGATTCAACCTGGTCTATGCGGTGATACACAACTTTGGCAGATATATTGCCTTCAGTGATGAGAATTCTGTACACACGGAAGAGAATGGAGTATGCAACCAATTGTATACCCACCCATGCCTAATCATTTTTATGTGAAAATATCTGCCCTGTAGCTCCACATATGCACTTTCTGTTTCCTAACCCTCCCACCTGACCCCTCCCAATGCACGTACACGCATGCACACACACGCATATATATGAACTGTAGTCCAAGCCATGTCGAGGGCACATGAAACGTATGATTATATCTTCAGTCTTCCAGTGTAAACAAATAAGTTGCCAACTGTTCAAACTATTCTGAAAAGCAATGTACTAGAACGATTAATCATGAAGGCCACCATTGGGAAACAAGACAGTAAATATTAACTGTTGCTTTTAATGCCAACAATCTAGTCCTTTCTATTCGAAACATAATGGGATAGGTTGCCAGTTCCAATGTTGCCTGGTATGCTTAAGAGACAAATGGGGGAAGTAAGCCATCTGGCGGTAAAAGAGATGCATAACAACAGAAAGTAAGAAGACACATATTCAGACAAGAAACATGCACTGACTCCTGAGCAGTTTGAAAAGCATCTTTAAGCAGGGAATCAATACTGTTTGTTTCTTTCACAGTTAATGTAATGCAAATATACAGTACCATTGTTATAAATATAAAGAGCCTGACGTTTCCGGTCTCATTCTTTTTAGTGTTCAATTTCTGGACCTTAAGACAAAGTTCACAGCAGTTCAGACAGTTGGTTTTGGAGGTGAATGAATCTAAAAATACTATAGAAAGTTTCCACAGATTGCAAGATGCATACGAGGCATTTCTCACCCATGTAAGCACATCAACTATAACGTACAAGTTATATTGTCACAATAGTTCAGGTTATTAACTCTAAAGTTGAGAATTGGCCCAAACAACCTTACTTGTTGCATAGTTGACAAACAAAGCAGCAGCTATTTAGAAGATTTAAATACTACAATAATAAAGTTAAAAAAAAACAAGGAAAGGGGATTTGGGGTTGTAATGTCACTTCTTGGCCTTTAACCTACAAACCTCTCACATCACAAAGAGTCTACTGCGTCTGCACTGGGATGTACAATGACAAAATCCAGACACAGATGGTTTGTGTTAAGAGTCAGTAAAAACATAATGTTCCCCATTCATTTTATTCTCCATCTCACGTAAAATGTTGTATGTCAAAGAGCAAACCCATGCATTTTTCAGGAGCCACACTTGAAGAGATTCAAGTTACATTTTTAAACACTGCAAGCTGTCTTATCAGCCGCACCCAGCAGCATTAAAACTTTAATATTTCACATCATCCTGAGCCTTCAGATCGTTTTCTATGCTGATTCCAAAAGTAATTTGATGTGATTACAGGTACATGGATGTGGGAAGATAAGCATAGTCTCTGATGGAGGGCAGTGAAAAATTGCATTATGCCTCATGTTAATCTCACAGGCGCAAGTCCCCTGTATTGTACATTCTGATTTCATTGGAAATCAATCTCTGGAGTTGCAATTCTTCTCCTTAATTTTAGAGTATCGTTTTTGAAGGGGAAGGGAATATTTTAATAAGGAAGTATTCATTGACAATAAGTTTCTGTATATTAATTAGGGCACATCCAATTTTTCAGCTTTCAATCTACAAACATTAGAGGTACTCAAAGGTTGTGACGTGCCTTGGGGATTAGGAAGATATTTTGGTTACTTTAATACAACTTAGATGCGCTTGGTAAATAACTACATAAATACCATAACTTTTGAGACCTGCAATTCCCCAGCAAACAATTCAAACTAACAATTCCCCAGTACCATCAAAGAAGAAGATTATTCTGTGGGCAGTGAGCCGGATAGAAGATACCTTTATTATTTCACTCCAGAGAAAGGCTCAGAAACAGGAAAACCTGTTCAAGGGATTGCAGATAATCTGGTGCATTTCATGAAGAAGAAAGGCATTGACAAAAGCTTGAAGGCCATTGGAGGAGATTCTACAAATGTTAATACTGGCTGTGAAGGTGGTACCATGCACTGGACAGAGGTCAAGCCAGAGCATCCATTCTGCTGGAGCTGATTGACTGGTCTGAAGGTGTATATGAGCCACCTTTGACGTGCAAACTGTTTACAGTGGAAATATAGAAGTCCATTGACGAACCCATGCATGCACCACAGTGGCCCTTTCATGCTCAATTGATAGAGAGATGTATGAAACAGGTCACCAGAGGCAGCAAACAGAGTGTATACATATGAGAAATGTGAGGGTTATATCAGAGGCCAAGAAACATGGCGGCTGATGTCAAAAAACAAATCAGCGCCAGACTTGATGAAACTCGCTTAACCATTTTTGTAACTCGGATAATTGCTTTCTGCTGTTAGTTTATGATTGCGTGGATTAGTTTTTGCTTAGCTAGATAAGATTCATGCAGGAAAAAATCCTTTAATTTTTGTAGCATAAGGTGTAATTTTGAGAAAATAAAGGTAACAGTATTTGTGGGGTATATAATTAGATATGGATTTACCATACCAAGCTAAACATTGTGCAGTTGCAAAAATAACAGTAGACCTGAATTCTTGGTGTAAAAACACATATTTTTAGAACCCCTGACTGAAACAAATTGCAAATATTCTCACCCCATGAAATGACACATCCTACAGTGTATACCTGTGATGGCAAACCTATGGCACACATGCCAGAGGTGGCACGCAGAGCCCACTCTGTGGGCATGCATGCCGTCACCAGCTGCTCTTCTGGTTTCCAGCCAGCTGGTCTTTGCGGGCGCCAGAGTGTCGGAAAATAGCCTGAAAATGGCATGGGATTTGGCCACTTTTTTCCGTTTTTCTGGGTGTTTTCAGGGCGTTTTACGGCCCTCCGGCACCCACGAAGACCAGCTTCAAAAAAACAGGCATGTGTGCACCAGCCAGTTGGTTTTCGGGTTTCCAGCGATCTGGCGCATGCACATACATTCCGGTTTGTGCACTCAGTGCCGAAAAGGTTCGCCATCATTGATATATACCATCTTTTTCATTGTCTTTAGAAGGGCCTCAGATTATTTTTCATATGCTATTTTCTTCCTCTTTTTGGAGAAAAGTAAAGACAAATCAGATATTGTTTGTGCATACAAATTTAGTTTTCTGTGTACCTATCAGTATACTTCTTTCACAAATGTAGCAATATTTTGCCATTTCATATTTCTACCTGAAAGTTGGTAACAACCACTTCATGCCAAGAGATAAATCTTTCCATTTTCCTTTGCTCTCCAATATTATTTTAGTTGAATGTGCTTCCAATTTTTCATAATGCATGCTAGAGCAATGGTGGAATCTCCACTAATAAGATATAGTGTCTTCTAGAGTTTTCTAACCATTACTGAACTGATACAGCAAAAGCTTATAGGCTTATATGCTACCCTATAATTTACAGTACTGCCTGGGCAATTTACAAGGTAGAAGCATTATTTGCATATTGACCCCAACAATCTGGATCCTCATTTTACCGACCTTGTAAGGTTGAGTCAACCTTTAGCCCCATCATGATTGAACTCCAGGCTGGGGGCAGAGTTTACCTGCAATACTGCACTTTAAGCACTTTAAGAATGAGCCCCACCAGGGCTCATTCTCTCCAATAATGAGAATAGGCATTGTATCACCTCAAGCAAATATTTTAGATTTTTGTACGACCTTTTTTCTAGGAACTAAAAATGGCTCTCATAGCACTGTTCTTTTTCCCCCAATAGCATAAACCCTGCAAGGTGAGTTGGGTATAAGAGAGTATGGTTGAGGGTAGACTCAAAAATAGTTTCTCCCTGTTCTTAGTCCAATACTATAACAACCACAGCCATTTTGTTCAGATTATTAAGACTGATATATTACTGAAGAGAACAACTGGGTTTACAGTAGTAATCTGGGAGTTCTACTATCGATCATTGGAAAATGCTGAGCTGGTTCCTTTAGCTATTTCTTCACTATCATAAAACCAAAAGGACATTATAGCAGTGAAAGAAGAATGGGGCTTCAATTAGCTTATGGCTCACGGCTTCTTTGTCATGATGGGTTGCTAACTGATTGAGATGGGTATTCTGGAATGAGTTAGGAAGAGACACATCCCCCTTCTAAGCCCTTATTGCACTAAGCACAGTTACACTTAGGTGTCCTACAGAAATCTTTGGTTTGAGACCATGCATTGATCCAATACAGGTAGTCCTCATTTAGTGACTGTCTCGTTTAGCAACAATTCATACTTATGACGGTAATGTAAAAGTAGCTTTGCGACATTTACAGGTTTGTAAAGCAAAGGAATTGATTGTAAACACAGTTGTGGGTTTACTTAGCAAACACTTCACTTAATGACTGAGTTGTGGGTTCCAAATGAGGCCACTGAATGAGGACTATTTGTAATGCTAATGGTGCAGAAATTATTCTAGATTACTACAAGAACCCTTATTTTCCAATATTTGGAAGATCCCTTGTCAGCCTTAGATCAAGTAATACCAACACAATTATAAGTAGCTTATGGACCTATATTCCTTCATATTTTTTTTCAATAAATATGGCACAAATTCATTCTGAATTTCTGAAAAGGAAACTCACAATATTTCAAAGGCCTCCTGGCCTCATTATCAGCCTCTTTGTCCATTGAATGTCATGAAAGAAAGGGAAAGAGAGAGGCAATGAAAATATAGCTGACTTGTAAACCAAGCATCTCTTAACAGTTGCATTTACTGAGCCTGAAATGGCCAAACAGGTGAGACCCATCCAGGTGGTTGTGGGGGTAACACGACCAGGTGGTTGGAAGGCACGTAGCCCCTCTGTCCATTCACTTCCACTAAGAACCATTCGTTGCTTCCCTTTTTATCATGGGGTTCCAGCACAGTCACTGATTGGCCTACTTGCAGACTGACTTCCTGGTTGCTCCTGGCTGTGAAGGGATAAGCAGCACTTACCTAAGAAAAACAGAAACACAATTATAACACTGGATATGATTTTGTCGTATTTTCTGCAATTTTCTGGAGTGATTTACCTTAAGTTTGCATCTATTGCATGCTTGTGTATTATTGCAGTTGAAGCTGAAGTAGTCATTGACAAATAGGACATTGTAGCAGATAATTTTGTGTACTATGCTTAGGTCAGACCGAAGGTGACATAGTTCTAACTTGTCTAAGCCCAAATGTTCAAGCCTGGTGGTATAAAGTATTCTGTTGTGAGCAGAGGAGTGGAGGACTCTTCTCGTGAAATATCGCTGCACTCGCTCAATTGTATTAATGTCTGATATGCAGTGTGGGTTCCAGACAGGTGAGCTATATTCAAGAATTGATCTAGCAAAGGTTTTGTATGCCCTAGTTCGCAATACAATATTACCATAGAAGAAGCTTCGCAAGATTAGGTTAACAACTCTTAATGGCTTTTTGGCAATGCTGTTACAGTAGCACTGGCACTTAGATCATTAGAGATGAGTACTCCAAGGTCCTTGACAGAGTGAGGGTCGTCTACGAGGTCTTATTCACCCAGCTTGTATTTGGTGTTATGATTATTATTTTTTTGCCAATGTGTAAGACAGAGCAGTTGTTGGTTGAGATTTGGAGTTGCCAATTGTTTGACCATTCTGACACATAGTCAATGTCTCTTTGTAGGGCAGCAGCATTGTTGGTGGTGTTGAATAGTTTTACATCATCAGCGAAGAGAACACAGTTGCTTATAATATTATCGCAAAGGTCATTTATGTAAAGTATAAAGAGTGTGGGTCCTAAAAAGCTGCCTTGGGGGACACCAATGTTAACAGGTGCAGGTTTGCTAGGGTGCTCCCTATTTTGACTATATACAGGATATGATACCAAAAAATTAAATAAACATGGCCAGCTCAATCCTACCCAGATAGGCAAAGGAACTTTCTGTGGTGTCTTTCTGCAAACATTCTGAACAAGTAGAAACTTATTCTGACATTTGTGACACGTTAGCCATGCCCAGAGACAGAACACGTATCTAAATTTGTTGGGTTATACAGGACACAAATGAGCTAACAGTCCAAAGAAATGAGAACATTTGATTGTCAATTGCCAGCCTGCAGAAAGTGGCATGTTTGGAGTTGGTGAGGCAGAAATCTCTCATTTTTATACCAGAGAAAGCCATACTGTAAATAAGAGAGAAGAAACAGAATCTTTCAAAACCAAGAGAAAAATAGTGAGAGAGAGGAGAGAAAGAGCCTAACATATATAAAGAGCCCAGTTCCTGCTGGGCGTTGTTAGATGAATTTTGTTGCTTGTATGGCTTACTAATGCTCTGCAGTATGTGGACTTATGTAACCTTGTTGAATTTGTGTGATGAATGCTGAGCAGTAAGAGGCACGAGTGAAAATAAAATAAATGGAAGTAGTGACAGGCATATAGAATTGTGAATTATTCAACTCAGTTCTGCATACTATGCAAGCTATGGAAAGTTGAATAGAATAGAATAGAAAGCAAATGCCCAGAGTGTTTGAGCCTTGAAATGCAGTTTGTGTCAGTCCTGGAGCCATTTTCTCCTGGCATCTTCAGGGCCGCCACAGCAGAGGCTGGTCGAGCAATGGGAACGGGACGGGGGGGAGGTAGAGATAGCAAAGGGATTGTAACCAAAATAAAATTATTTCCTCTGAGAACCAAAGACGTTCCCACCAGGGGTGAAATCTAAAAATTTTCCCTACCGGTTCTGTGGGTGTGGCTTATTTTGTGGGCGTGGCTATGCAAAA
>JANHFT010008211.1:6133-17147 GCA_032467955.1 Pseudoxenodon macrops | reverse complement strand
AAAACGGAGCTTGGGAGGGCCACCTGCAGCCCTCCCAAGCTCCGTTTTTGCTGGCAGAAGGTTGCAGGAGGCCATTGCAGCCAAAAATAGAGGTCAGACCGTTTTCTTTGGCAGAGCACTTGGGCCACAACAGGCGCCCCCAACATGACTGATGTCGAGGTGACCGCATGAGGTCAAACACAGCCCTGATGCGGCCTTCAGTGAAATTGAGTTTGACACCCCTGAGTTAGAGTAATTGAATGTTGAGAAAACAAATCCAACAAAATGCTGGGTGTTTTTACAATATGAAGAAGAGTAAATGAAAAATCAGAAAGGAGCTTTAGAAATTATATTCTGAAAAACACATCCTGCAGCTTCTACATCTTTCAATGGCTGTGCTACTATTTGCTCTCGCTTTACTGATAAGGAATCAAGGGTTGGGTATCTTGAGGTGAAAAACAAGGGACAAAGTCCACAATGGTGAATATCGTCCTGCTATCTTTCCAAATTAATGGTGTGTGCTGCCTATTTATTTATTTTTCATATTTCTAAATGGCACATCTCCCTCAAAGAGGGGCTCTGACTGGGTGTACAATATATTATAACCAATAAAAGAAACAGGATATGAAAAATAACATTACAATTAAAATTAGGGTTCAAATTTTTAAAATTATAGAATAATTAAACATCAAAAGGGGGGAAAATCCTAAAATGGCCATTTAACATTAGATTGTTACAGTTAGGAGGGGGGAATCTCAAGGGATTAGACCCCTCAAGGAATTAGACCCACAGAGAATGAGGCAACCATAGAGCTAGATGGTTGTGTGGTTCTTTGTGGCCCCCACCAATGCAAGGCCACAGAGCCAAATTCTGATCCTTTGTGGGAGGCCAAGAGATTGGGGTCTTATTATCTTCCTGCTGCCCAAACAATCTAAGTGCCCAACACCAAATAATTCCCATCTCTCTTCCTATAAAGATTTGCTGGAAATTGAATTATAATATGCCTCTTCTCATTTCTTTGTCCTGGACATATGTAAATAGTTAATAACCTTCTTCAGTTTGCTCTTCCAAAGTAAACTAACCTTTTCCCAATATACAGAACCTAACAGCCTATTTAAAATTGCGGTTCTGATATTCAAAGCAGGATGGATCTCCCACCCATCCCTTTTCCAGAAAATGTACAGTATAAAACAACGGAAGGGAAGAATTGCTCAGCATCTATGGAATCTTCAATTAATTCCATTCAAGATGCGATTCCTGGTTCATCTTAAAGAAGGAAAAGGACACCAATGTCTGTTGGTCTCAATGACTCCTTTACAAAACGTAGCTTAACAAGATACATCAACCGAGATGCTTATATTTTGTGCACAAAGAAAAACGAATCCCCAAAATTATTCAGCCACTTGTATTTTTTGATTGTCCATTGTTTTATATTGTTTAATAAATTCCATCTTTTTTTTCAAAGAAAGTATAGCAACAAATTTAAAGAATACCTGAGAGATCTATAGACTTTTTTTTTTAAGCTATAGACAAGGACTTGAGTGCCATTAATACAAGGAAGGAACAAAGCATTGTAGCCATGGATGAAAATTGTAGAAATATTCATGGATTATATTGGCCAGAGGAAGGAGGAGTGATGATCTGTGTACTGCAGGGGCGTCAAATTTGCAACATCACGACATCGCCATGTGATGTATAGTGACTTTTTTCTTCTTCACTAAACTGGGCATGGGCGTAGCCAGCGTGTGATGCATCCAGTCCGTAGGCTGGGAGTTTGATAGCCCTGGTATACTTTATTCCTTAATATCACCTATACTATTTAACATAAATCAGCCTAAATCTCTTCCTATTGCTGCATTTTTGTATGCTTACATGCTTTGGTGTAAAGTTTTGGAAAAAAAACTAGTACACTTTTTAAAAAGTTGTTTTTAGGCATTTTATAATGTAGATAAAAGAGGGAAACATTATAAAAAGTGGTTTTAAATAAAATGAGCTTCCACCTTTGCAACAAAGAAAGTACGCAACTGCCTCTTGTGCTTTAAGCAGTGGTGGGATTCAGTCAGTTTGCACCATTTCAGGAGAACCAATTGTTAATTTTCTGAGCAATTTGGTGAACTGGTTGTTGGAAGAAATAATTAGGGCACAGAACCAGTTGTTAAATTATTTGAATCCCACCACTGGCTTTAAATCTATATCTAACGATGCACTGACATATATTTCAAAAAATTTTTGGGGACTCCAGGAAAAGCAATAACTTCCTATCAAGCCTTAAACAGAGATGGGTTCCTACAGTTTCTATAGAACTGTTAGTAACTCGGCGATGACATCACGGAGTTCCTTCGGTGTCTCCGTGGGCGCTGCCATTTTGAATTTTTTGATTGCTGTGTGCGCACATGTGTGCAAGGCGAACCGGCAGCAAAACGATTTACAACCCACTCCTTAAAGGCAATCCCAGACATGTGCCTTTAAATTAATGTTAATTCTTGGTGACCACCTGGACAAATTCCTTCAGTTTTCTTGTCAAAATTTCAGTTTTTCCTTCCCTACTTTGTAGGGCTGAGAGAGAGCAACTAGACTAAGGTAACCCAGTTGGCTTCAAGTCTATGGCAGAACTAGAACTCCTGGTGTCCCCACTTCTAGCCTGGTTCTTTAACCACACCAAACTGATTTACTACCTTATGAAATATCAAACTCTTTTAAATCTACCCATTGTATTTCCAAAATAAATATGTCTTTCATTTTTACTCTTTATAGAATAGTCCCTGTGTAAATAAAGGCTTCCTGATAACCTTGCAAACACACAATTCATATTCCAATACATAAATTGGAAAATATAAACCTGCACAATACCTGATTTCCATCTAATGTTAGTTAACTCTACAATTTATCTGAATTATATTTATCTGTCCTCCCCAGTTGACATGGATTATGCCAGGTTAGATATAAATGAGCTTAGTGAGAAAACACATGGCAGATCTTGTTTGCTTTTATGTTGTTAAGCAACTGGAGCTTTTATCAGGTTCCTTCAGCTAATTAATTACCCATCCTGCCTTAGTGGAAAGTAAGATCTTCAAATAGCTTTAAGCTCTCCACAAAGTCTTTGCGTGTTACTATCAACAGGCACAGCTCTGCAGATATAGTAATTCCAAGGGAACAAATCTCAATTAAGAATTCTATCCACATTTCTGCTCCGTTTCTACATTTGAAAAGAAACATGCTTTACAGGACAAAGGAAACCAGGCCTTTCTGAAGGAAGAAATCTGTAAACACATCTGAAAAACAAAGTGATACATTCAAAATATCACACTGAAAATACAAAAGAGGACTTTCTACACTTCACTCATAGCGGCATATCTGTTACCTCTGATCTCAGCCACCGTATAGGACATAAACAAAAATCACAATTAGCTACTGCCAAGAGTCAACACAACATTAAATAGGCCATGGGTCTGACAACTTTTTATTAATATTTACAAATGTATCCTTATCTAATATTAAAAGCTTTCATAATAAGTAGAGCAAAACCAGAGATTTAATTTGTTTGTATACTTGATTCCACTTGAGGTAAAATATTTTAAGTGCTTACCTACACTTTCTTTTTAAGAATACAGCAGGTGACATGTAATATTTTGTAACATTAGGGTTTAATTTCCAAGCGTACAATCCAAAATTCACTGCTTGTCCATCACATTTAAAGATCAGCCATCACTTTCAAAGTATTACTGGTATACACATTAGAAACAATTATTTTCTTTTCTTCTGAGTTTGAATCTTCAAGGAAATTGATTTCTTATTTCTTGCACCAATATAGATATAAACCCCCAAGTTGCTGACAAGAGAGCCAGAATCTGACTGAAATATATGTAGTTGCATATTATATAAACTAATGAATTTGGTAGACTAAGCTTGTCCAACCTACCATTTCCTCAATCTCTGCTTATAATTATAGAAAGATCAAGTTGTGATTTCATTCAGCTTAAACCTAAATCTCATAATAACAAAATAATAATAAAGCTCTTCTAAATTGCAATCTCCTTGTAATTTTTTCAAAATTATGTTAGGAAAAATATGTATCATTAATTAATCCACCTAAGAACCATAGTGGTGGAGTAGTTAGAATACAGTATTGCAGGCTGACTGCCCACTGCCCACTGCCAATTCTGACCAGCAAAAGGTTGACTCAGCCTTCCGAGCATTCTGAGGTTGGTAAAATGAGAATCCAGATTGTTGGGGTTAATGTACTGACTCTATAAACAACTTAGAGATGGCCGTAAAGCACTATGAAGTGGTATATAATTCTAAATGCTATTGCCAAGTGCTATTGCTTCAGTAAATTGATGTCTTTCTAGGAATAGTGGCGCTAATATCTTTTACTTGCCAGTAATATAGAAATGATGGTCAAATTGAAAGGGGTAAAATACTGTTTAGGATTCTAAGTGACAAACAAACTTTTAATATCATCTCTACCAGGGGTGAGTTCTAACTTACCTCGCCGCCGGTTCACTGCCTCCTGCGTCGCGCGGGCGCACCTTGTGCATGCACACATGTGCAGTAGAAAAAAGCCCGAAAAATTCAAAAAAAAGAGGCCAAAACAACATGGTGACGCATGTGCAGTGCTGGAAACTCGGCTTCTGCGCATGCGCAGGAGGAAAAAAAACCCAATTTTTTTTTAAAAAGATGGCAGCACCCACGGAGCAGAACCGGCTCTGTGACATCACCAGCGGCCTACTACCTACTTGGTAGAACCAGTCTGAACCGGTGGGAAACCAGCTCTGATCTCTACCATCCCCCAACTTCTGATCTGCTTAGAAGGAATGCTTACAGGTAGTCCCCAATGTAGAACGGCAACTAATGCTGTTATAACGCATATTATGTGACCACATCACTTAGCAACAGCAATTCCATTTAGTATCATTAAAAGAGGACTGCATGGATTGCTAAGTAAGGACCGCATGTGATCTTTCCTAGTAACTTTGTTTGAAAGAAGCCACCAGGAAATGTCAGAAATTGCAATCATGTGACTGCAACTTATAGTAACATAATTGCAAGGTGGAGCAGAGTACAGGGATCATGATAACATGATGCTGCAAAGGCAAACTAAAGATAAAGGTAAAATGTAAAGGTTCCCCTCGTACATACACGCTAGTCGTTCCTGACTCTAGGGGGCGGTGCTCATCACCATTTCTAAGCTAAAGACCCAGCACTGTCCGAACACAATTCTGTGGTCATGTGACTGACATGACTAAATGCCAAAGGCGCAAAGAACACTGTTATCTTCCCACCATGGTGGTCCTTATTTTTCTACTTGCATTTTTTAAGTGCTTTCGAATTGCTAGATTGGCAGAAGCTGGGGCAAGTAACGGGAGCTCACTCTATTATGTGTTGCTAGGGATTCAAACCACCAAACTGCTGATCTTTTTGATCGAGAAGCTCAGCATCTGAGCCACTGAGCCACCACATCCCCTAAAGGCAAACTAAGTACCATTAATTCATCCTGTTTGTAATTTTGAATAGTCATTGAACAAACAGTTATAACCCGAGTACTACTAGTATAGCTAATCTACCCAACTATGTAAATATACCCAACAGTATTTTAAAGCAATAAAAAGTATGGTATATATCAAAATAGAGAAGGTTTTAGTTCTGTGAGCACAGTCAGTTTGGGCAGAAGATAAAATAGTTCAATATACTGTTTTTATTGTTAACCTTTAGCCAGACAATAATGTAATAAAAAATAATGTATTCTGAAAAATCATCTTACATCACCAAATGGTGCCATTTTAAGGGCAGGTTTCCTTTTAAACCAATTCATTAACATTATTCCTAATAGAATAACTCATTTAATACTATATTCTTTGTTTATTTTTTCTTCTACTTAAATATTTATTTAGTTTAATGTGTATACATTTATTTTCATTTCTGACCTGTGATCTGAATCCCAACAACATCCCAACAAAACCCAAGTTAAGTTAAGTTAATTTAGCAAAACTTAACTCCTCTCTATACTGAAAGTAGCAATGCCACAGCCATGTTTTTCATTGTAGGATTTCATTTAGAAATTTAGATCGCTGTAAGAAGTCACTGATTCATCAACTAAGTGGAAAACCTATTCTGGTTTCTTTTTCATCATGCTGGGTTATTTCGTTTCCAAATGAAAATGCAACAATTTCAGACTCTCCTTTGCAGACTTAAGACCGTGACAAATTTCTTTAAATGCTTTGCCTACCAAGCAGATATGAATTCTATTTAAATCACACTGGATTAAGTATGACTGGCTTAAGACAAAATTAGGTCTTCTGTTCCAATTCGGAGAGTAGAAACACTGCTAGATAAGGAGTCCTTTTCCGGGTTCAGGCACAAAACAAACACTTCCTATGGTACATTCACCAAAAACATGGTGAATAGCTTTCTGGATACCAAGTCAGTAATAATGACACCTAATTGTTCCTTTTACTGTTCAGTCTGTCTCAAGATGATGACAGGTAGTCCTCGACTTACAACAGTTCAAAGTTACAGCAGCACTGGAAAAAAAGTGACGTATGACCATTTTTCACAGATGTGACTATTGAAAATGCTTGGCAACTGGTTCATGCGTATGTCCCAAGGTCATATGATCCCCTTTTGCGACCTTCTGAAATGCAAAGTCAATGGGGAAGCCAGATTCACTTAACAACTGGGTTACTAACTTATCAACTGCAGTGATTCACTTAACCAGTGTGGCAAGAAACGTCGTAAAATGGGGTAAAACTCACTTTACAAATGCCTTGCTTAACAACAGAAATTGTGGGCATAAGTCAAGAACTACCTGTAGTTACAGGAAGTCTAAATGGGATATTATCTCAGGCAGGGATCAGGTAGAAGGTAGACAATCTCTAAGATACATGGGCAATTGGCTACAGGAACCTGGAAACAATGGAACTGAATGCAAAGTGTAAGGGAGTTCTTTCAATGAGTAATATCTCTTGTGACTTTTTCTTAATAAATTGATGCAGAAGGGAATGGAATTATCTTTTAAAAAGCAAAGAAATCAAGTTATGGATCAAGAGTTCTTTGATCATCCCTCTGAATCTATTTGAGTGGACAAATGCATTCCGGTAATCCATATCTAAAGGTTCACTATGTATTTGTTAGGCCTCAGCTGGATAAAGAGATTCTTGAGCCCAGGCTCTTGATCTTATCCTGGAACAAATGCCTCTTTGATTGTTCTTGTAAACTTTTCCAATCTGGGCTTTCTGTTTTTACCAGCGCAAACTGGTCTCTCATATTTTTATGTTGTTTCTTTCATACTTTTAATATTCTGAGCTCTTGAAGAAGAAACTTATAAGAAAACTAGAGGATGAAATTAAGCATGGTTTAATATATTTTGCCCATGTTCATTAGGGTTGTTTGAATTAGAGGTGCTATCTAAAGAATAATTCATTTCTAAATATTGCTTATTAAATTAAGCAACTTGAAGATGCCACTGGACTTTATTTTCATTTGACTATATGCAATCATATTATAGTACACTTCCCTGGATTCTTGTAAATTTGAAGACCTGTTGTTAAAAGTCTAACAAAAATTAGATAGCAGATCTAAAGCAGAAAAATTAGAATTTTTTATATTAAGGCAGGGATTCCAGAAGTATTATTTCATTGCTCTAAAACAGGGGTGTCAAACTCGATTTCATTGAAGGCCGCATCAGGGTTGTGTTTGACCTCGGGGGACCAGAATGGGCGTGGCCAGGGTGTGCATAGCCAGCTTGACGTCACTCATGTCAGAGCGCCTGTGGTGACCTGAGCGCTTTGCCAGAGAAAATGGGCTTCCGAACTCCATTTTTGCTGGCAGAGGCACCACAGTCCAGGGTGGCTCCGCGGGCCAGATAAAAGGACCCTGTGGGCTGGATTCAGCCCTTCTCTAAAATATAGAATTTTTGAAACCCTATTCAAGGTTCTCTAAGTCCCACCTTCTTCAAAACAAAATAGGATTATTTTGAGCTTCTTTCTCATGCTTTCTTCAATCTGTAGACTGTGTAATCTTTTTATCAAGTCCCTTTTTAACAGGTCACTCATTCTTCCCCCTAGGTAAGCTATAAATTCCTTTGCAGCCAGTCCACAGAGTGTAATACGTGCCATGGTTTGAATGTATTCTAACCCCAAAAGCTCTATTCTGACAATTATTGTCTCAAACAGACACTGAATTAAAAAATCACCTACTGATGATAACTTAGTATGATTAGCAGTAAAAATGAAACAATAAAAAGAAATATTACTGGACTGTGTAGGAAGGTGGGTGGGGCTGTATGTTCCACCAAATCAAGCCCTCCCCCCTGCAGATACAGATAGTCTTCGACTTACAACAGTTCATTTAGTGACTGTTCAAAGCTGCAACGGCACTGAAAAAAGTGTCTTATCACTGGTTTTCACACTCACAACCATTGCAACATCCCCATGGGTCATGTGATCAAAATGTGGGTGCTTGACAGCTGGTTCATATTTATGATGATTACAGTGTCCTGGGGTCATTTGATTCACTTTTGTGATTTTCTGGCTAGCAAAAGTCAATGGGGAAGCCTGATTCAGTTAACCATGTTACTAACTTGCAGTGATTCACTTAACCACTGTGGCAAGGAAGGTAGTAAAATTGGGTGGGTGGTGGTGAAATCACTTAATAAATGTTTCGCAGAAAATTTGGATTCAATGGTGGTCAAAAGTACCTGTATAAATCTGCCAGAGGGAAGAGTTTATTATAAATATTTATAATATGTGGAAATTTCAAACATCATTTTGTGTTTTTGAGAATTCATTAAGACACGTGATCTTCTACCTTCAATCAACCCAGAATATATTCTGGCATCTTAAATGTGTCTGTTCAGGAACACATTCCCATGACAACATTTTCAAACAAGTAATTTTTCACAGAAGCCTTTACCTATTCTAGACTAGTTTCTATTGACAGATTTTCACAAATAAGCTATGCAAATGAAACCTACATCAATCTGGTACAAAAGGCTCCTCTCTTTACTGCACAAATATCCGTATTAGTGACCAAATATTTACAGTACTGTAGTACATAAACATTTATCCTTGGGAAAGGGATTTTTGCCAAGAAGGTAGAAATAAACTATACAAAAATCTTCCTCTTCACTTATCCAGGAAGAAGCAGAACATTACTGAGGCTTTAATTTTGGCGCTGTTCCTATTCCACATACTCCTTGTATCGACTTTTAAATGCCGTACAAAAATTACATATTTCTATTCAGAATGCAAGAAAAGCAGCCAGCTCTAAGTAATAATTGTAATCAAAGATTGGATTTTCTTCCTCTTTCCACAGAATAGCATGCAAGGATGAAAAGCTCTGCTAAGGTGTTGTTGTTGTTATTACTCAGTAAATTTTATTAAAATAAATAGGTGGAAAATTTAGACTCTTTTAACCTCCAGAAAAGAAGGAGTCTTTAATTCTCCAAAGACAAACTTCTTGATCTAAGGAGGAAAAGAATTAATCAAACAACTACAGTACACTATTTTGACTTTACTTTTAAATTGTGCTTTAAAGTCAATGTTGACTTTGGCAATTACCTGGACTGAAACCCTGTGGTTTTCTTGGCAAGATTAGGGTTGAGAGAAAGTGCATCTATAAAAACCAATACATCTTTCAGAAAAATCTAATGTGGGAAACAACTTATGTCCAATAGGGTGGCTTTGGAGTACACAATCTAAACAATTTGTAACACTACACAATTTTGAGCATTTTTAAGTTACTTATTTTAACTTTCAAATGCCTAAACAGTTCACTTTAAAAAAACCACCAGCTAGCTAATTAACATATTGTTTTAACCAAAAGCTGAAGGAAGGTACTTAAAAAATCCCAAACAAACCCCCAAATATTAAATCCTATTTTCACACAACTAATTACACTTAATTCAAACTTCACAAAGAAGATTAAGGTCTAATGAAAATGTAATAATGTTTAATCTGACAAAATGGTTATCCAATCTGTTCTTAAAAACTTCCAGTGTTGGAGCATTTACAACCTCTGGAGGCAACTTGTTCCGTCTCTTTACTAAAGTAATGAGTTATGAAATGCAAGAAGGGGAAAAAAGGAAGGTGGTTAGTTAATTTTTAGCTAAGATATTTGTAAATATACAATTTTGGGGGGGGGAAATCTAAGAGTGGCAAGACGGAATTTCAAAAGTCTTCCTGGTCAGCAATGCCCTTCTAGGAATACCAAGTTGTCACTTCATCATCTGGCAATTGTTGAAGCAAAGCTAGCAGCATCATTAAATCAAATAATGTGACTGCCTCTGATGGCAGATCGAAAAGACTATTATCGAGGTTGTATTTCAGATATTCAATTCTGATGGAAACTGATTTGACCAATGTCCAAGATGAATAAATCTGCTGAATCAAATTAGAGCCTGAAACTGAATTGACAAACTGAATGTTTTTGAATTCATTCAAATGACTTGGGTGTTTCTTTTTTAGGGTGAAAAAAACCAATGAGGAATCAGAATCAATATGATTACTCAAATCTAACACCTACATCAAGTTAGCTTTATAAATTGTCAAACTGAGCTGGATTTCTTGTGCCAGCACACTAAAATTTAGCACACTAATTTAAAGAGGGAAAAGGAAGGTGGTTAGTTTATTTTTAACTAGGATATTTGTAAATATACAAAGGAAAAAAACCAGATCCAGAAAATCTCATGCAATAAGCTACAAAGTGCTCACTTTGGATGCAAGTGAAAATTTACATTCTCAAAGAAAATGGGAAAAGGAAAATGATTTTAACTAATTTACCCTTCCATCCTCCATAGTCCCATAAAACCTGTTTCAGATAATTTAGATGTCCTTTAATAATAATGCATGAGATAACAAGGGAAAACTCATCAAAAATTAAAGTAGATATCTATTGGATTAAAAATTTGTCCATGAAGAATCATCTGTTTTTAGAAAGATACATTTGTAAATTGTAAATGTAGTTTTGTTGGAAGAAATATCCATCTGGGTTCAGCTCCAAGTGGGGAAAAAGACACTGGAAACATGGTGGCTGCTTG
>JANHFT010008209.1:8017-25703 GCA_032467955.1 Pseudoxenodon macrops | reverse complement strand
AGAGTAGAGTAGAGTAGAGTAGAGTAGAGTAGAGTAGAGTAGAGTAGAGTAGAGTAGAGTAGAGTAGAGTAGAATAGTGGAATGAAGAGTAGAGTAGAGTAGAGTAGAGTAGAGTAGAGTAGAGTAGAGTAGAGTAGAGTAGAGTAGAGTAATGGAAAATTAATAGAGTAAATAGAATAGAATAGAATAGAATAGAATAGAATAGAATAGAATAGAATAGAATAGAATAGAATTAAGGAATGGAACAGAACAGAACAGAACTGAACTGAACTGAACTGAACTGAATTAAATTCTTTATTGGCCAAGTGTGATTGAACACACAAGGAATCTAGTCCAACTCTACAGCTCAGTTCCTCACAACATTATTACAACCATCCCGTCAAGCATTGTCTGCAAATTGTTTTAAAACGCATACACACAGCTCTTAACGCTCCTTCAGATTTTGAATTCAGAATCCTCCAGTCTGTGTATATCGCAGAATGCCACGTACGTAGCTCCTCCACTGCTTTTTCTCTATGTATTTTTCATTATCACATGCTTTATTGAAACCCAATGAGCCCTACCTTTTCTCAAAGATGCGCTGATTTCATAGACAATTTTTCTAAACGGGGTATTTTTTTAAAAACCTTGTTGGAAAAGAACAATGAACTGGAGTAGAAGGTAGAAGCAGAAGTTAACCTCTCCGAGAAGGTTCATCCTTTGCAAGGAGACACAGTACCAGACAGGCTAATGGTCTGTCTATGATTTTAGGAAAACAAAAGAGTGGAAAATGTATAATTTAAAACAGTTTACAAAATGCGCACCTCATTATAAAAATTTAACCTCAATGTCCTCCCACTCTTACCAAGCTGCCCAATCCATTAGCTATGTAGCGTGCAGGGAAGTCCTTGATTTATGACCACAACTGAGCCCAAAATTTCCACTGCTAAGCAAGGCAGCCGTGAAATTGCGGCCCATTTTTTTTGCCATGATTGTTACGGGAACTGTTGTTAAGTGAATCATGCAGTCGTTAAGCAGTTCTGGCTTCTCCTGTTGACTTTGCTTGTTGGAAGCTGGCTGGGAAGGTACCAGTGGTGATCAGATGACCACAAGGCAGGGCAACCATCGTAAGTACATGCCAGTTTCCAAGCACCCAAATTTCGATCATGTGACTATAGGGGTATTGCAAGAATTGTAAGTGTAAAACCAGCCGTCACTGTTGTCGTCGTAACTTTGAACTGTCACTAAATGAATTCTAAGTCAAGGATTACCAGTATTACATTACGGGATCTTAGGACTCAACCAGACCTTCCTAGAACTCACAAAAATCTACTTTCTTTTCTTTCCCTTCCATCTCTTAAGGTTGCCCGAGACTTCATAATGGAAACCTCAAGGATTCAGTATTTTTCCCCCTCTTTTTTGTCACTGTTGAAACATTCATTTATTTTACTGAATAAATCAGTTAGATTCACACTCTGTTCATTGAGTTCTTAATTCACCACCTCTAATTAAATTAAGTAGCCACACTGGGAGAGAAACTCAATTACTGGAAAGGAACAGTGTAAACTCACTAGAGTTGCTTCAAATTCCTGGGGAATAGAAGAATTGATTTAACACCAAGGGTGCCGTCTGGAGGAAAATTTTGGCTGGAGCGTTTCGCATAGCTTCCCAGCAGTTAAAAGAGACCACACTGTCACGATGAAGATTTCGTTCTCTGTAAATACGCATCGAATTAGGATTAATTCATTCCTAAAGCCAACAACTCTTATCGTTTGGGACTTCCAATTTCAGACTAGCTAGGGATGTTTTCAGGGAATCAAAGTCCATAAGAAGAGCCAATGTGATTTTCAAAATTTGAGCATGGAATTGAGCGTGAATCATGGGATAACTATTGAAAGTTTAAGCCTATTTGATGGATGGATTTTCTCTCCTGGAAGTAAGTTAAGATACAACTGCGGCAAATAACTTAACTGTTTGCTGTTGCAGCTTCATAGAAGATGGATAAAACCATCCAAGCTCATGGTTAAAGGACTGACTTTATGAATATCTTTGAAATTTGAGCTAAGAACAACTCCATCCCGTTCCTACTTGGAACTTAAGGAGCTGGTGTAGAATTAATAGCACCCTTGATGTCTTTTGATCAACAATGCCTCTTCTGATCCGTAATTGTTCTCCAAGGATTTAAAAAAAAAAACCTCTGCAAACAGTTCCATCTGAACTTCTTTTCAATCCAGGACCATCAAATTCTATGCTAGGAGATAACATTCTTTCTCCAAGAGAACATAACTTGTTCTCTTCAACCATTCATTGTACAATTTAGCCTCCAGGCCTCTCATCATATTCGTTGCTCTTCTCTGCTCTCTTTCTAGAGTCCCAGCATCGTAGAATCCTGCATCCAGTTTTGGTTGCCATGATGTAAAAAAAGATGTTGAGACTCTAGAAAGAGAGAGAGAGAGAGGGAAGTGGTGGTTAGCAGTGTTTCAATATTAGCAGCCATTTAAAAGTCATTTGAAGGTTAGTTTATGAGATTAAAAGTTTGGGTTTGACATTTCTTCCCATCATGCCGGCCTGTTTTTTTTATTAGCATTCTGTTAAATGTGCCTTTAAAAAACACAGACAGACAAAAGCAATTCAAAAGAAAATTAAGCACTTTGACAGTGTTCAAATTAGGAGAATAAATTAACCTTTGAGGGTTCCCTGTGATCAATTGTTTAGATTTCAACCCTGAAGAGCAGAGCAGATCCAGAAAGGGAAGGATTTTGCTGAAAAGTGTAGTGGATGTAGTGGGTGGCTGTCTTAATGAGGAGGACAATAAAGTAGGTCTTGACTATTTTGGGGGTCTATTTAATCTCATTTCCTGCTATCATGGATTTTATGCGAACAGTTAATTTAGCTTTACTACAAGGGCTTTTCAGAAGTAATAGAAGACTTTCTACCCATACATGTACAATAATGTTTGAAAGATGCAAAATCAACAACAGAACAGGCTGTAGTTACATATTTCTCAATGCCTTAATTTTTTTAATTGATATGCCGTTAGGTTAAAAACTTTATGGATTATAGCCAATAAATAGTTAATGCCTCTCTGTCTATGGAATTGCAGTAAATCCAGTATATCTTCCCAGCCTGATCCTGAGATGCACACGTGAATTAACTAGACACATTCTTGGCTTATGATTTGGAGTAGAGGACGATTCCAACAGCCCTTGATCTTGACGGCAGTCTTGATGTCACATCACTGCATTACCGACTTTAGATGATTTGTGTGGGTGTTCTATTTTGTTCTTTTCTTTTTCTTCTTCTTCTGTTTTTAAACATATCCTTTGTTTGTTTTATTTTGAAAATTTATTTATTTTTCTTTACAAAACTCTATCATATATTTAACAAATCTGTGACGTTTTTCATACAGTTAACATTAAACTTCAATATATTACCTACATTCTAGTTAATCAATCTAACTCTATATACATTTCTATTTCTTCTTCCTATTGTCAATCCATCTGTACCAGTTCTCCCACACCGCATTGGATTCTGAATAATCTTTTCCGTTTAATTCTAGAGTGAGCTCATCCATTTCTGCACACTCGAATATTTTATGGATTACTAGTCCCTCTGGCGGGGTACTGTCTTTTTTCCAACATTGCACATAGGCAATCCTTGCCGCTTTTATTATGTGTAGCATCAAGTATTTTAACCGTTTATTATAATTTGCCCTGATGATCCCCAAAAGAAATATTTTAATTTTATTTGACATTTGGTTAAATCCTGAAGCCAATTTCATATCTTTGTCCAAAATCTTTTCGCTTCGGGGCATAACCACCATGTATGAAAAAAGGTACCTTGTTCTTTTTTGCATTTCCAGTATTTGGGATTTAGGTTTGGATACATCTTGGTCAATCTCGCTGGTGCCAAATGCCACCGGTAGAACATCTTGTATTGATTTTGTTTATGGGCCGCTGATTTTGTGTTGTATAATTTTTGTTCCAAATTTTCTCCCAGTCTTCCAATTCTATATTGTGTCCAAAGTTCTTGGCCCAGGCTATCATTGGTTCTTTAACCACCTCTTCTGCTCTATCAAAGTTTAATAAGTAATTGTATAATTTGGATGTTAATTTTTCCTCTGGGCCTACTAACAGTTTATCTAGATGTTGTGGTTCGACTTCGAATCTGTATTCCTCTGCATCTTTCTTATATCTGGATTGTATCTGTAGGTATGGCCACCAATCAATATGTATTCCATGTTCTTTTAGTTCTTGATTATTTTTAAGTCCCCCTTGACAGTCTAGAATTTCATTATATGTGTATGTTCTACCTATATCCATCGTGTTGGGGTAAATCATCGCCTCCATAGTGGACAACCACCCGGGAATCCTCATATAGTGCTTTTTCCTTATGTCTTCCCAGGTATGTATCAATGCATCTCTTATTTTGTGTCCATAAAAATATGAATGTGATTTATTTCCTTTTCCCCACAGAAATGCATGCCATCCCTTTTGCAAATCATGCCCTTCTAAAGTTAAGATTCTTCTATTTTTTAGGTTTACCCAATCTCTAATCCATACCAGAACTGCTGCTTTGTAGTAAAGGTCCCATGCTGGGAGTCCAAAGCCACCTCTACTTCTACTATCTTGAAGTGAAATTAATTTTATTCGCGCCTTTTTACCTGACCAAACAAATTTTGCCGTTATTTTATTTAAATCTGTAAAAAAACCTTTATCTAATTTTATGGGGATTGTTTGAAATAAATAGAGTAGTTTAGGTAAAATATTCATTTTGATGGTCGCTATTCTTCCTAATAAAGATAATTTTAGTGTTTCCCACCTTTCCAAGTCCTTCTTTATTTGTTGAAATAGTTTTATGTAATTATCGTCTTTTATTGAGGAACATCTTGCTGTTAGCCAAATTCCTAAGTAATGACTTCCTATCTTCACAGGAGCAAAGCTTCTTTTCTAGCTGAATATAGTTTCTTTTCATTATGCTTCTACAGGAACATAAATTAATTTATTAGAGAGATCGTAGCAGAATGTTTTTTTTTACAACTGGCTGCCTCTCAATCTCTAATCAAAAGGCTACCTAGCAAAACAAAAAGGCAAAGAAGGAGTATACATGTGCAGTTACTTTCTAGGAGCAATATGCATCTTGTATGCTTCTTTTAAGCCTCTTGTATCTAAAAATTCTGAGCACAGACTAACTGGTGAAATGAGTTGTTTCCATTCACAATCAAATCAGCTGATCAGTACCGCCAGTAATGTGGCCAAGAACCAAAAGGGAGATAGTACTGTGATTAGAAGTACTTTGCAGTTTGCAAAAATACAAATGTACTTTTGTAAATTAGTGGAAAACGATAGTCTACCAGCTCTGCTATTCAGAATGCCAGATCATTTGGGCCTGAGCATTCTTATTAGCAAAATAGTATTGAGCAAAGGGCCAGTTTGTGGTACCAATAAAGGAGAATATTTGAAGCTCAGGATTGAAATGATGGGTCCTCGGTGCTCTCTGAACTTGCTTGTTTTCTTGCAGACGTTTCATTACCCTAACTAGATAACATTATCAGTGCTAGTGAGGAGAGCTGCTTACTGTCATCAATAGACACATAGACATTAACAACATCTATAGACTGTGCAAAAGATACAATCAACCAGCCCAAAAGAGAAAAAGACTCCAGCACCTCTCCACCAGTAATCAGCACTCAGATCAGCATAGATTAACTCCAAAGTCAGACCATCACGTAAGTAATACCCAAATCAAGAAACTGCCATCAGTAAACAGCCGAACCAAAGAATCTCTAAGACTTGACCCCACCTACACAGACAGGTGAAACCCCAGAATATAAACTGACAGCAAACAGCACTCCTTACTAGCACTGATGATATTACCTAGTTAGGGTAATGAAACGTTTGCAAGAAAACAAGCAAGCTCAGAGAGCATAGTTTCAATCCTGAGCAACAAATATTCTCCTTTATTGGTGCTACTTGCTTCTGATACACAAGTGCTTTATCTAAAAGTCAACTGGACTTTCTTGTTGTTGTTTTTTTAATGTTTCGCTTCTCATCGAAAAAGCTTCTTCACTTCTAACTAAGTGGTGGAGAATCACAAGTTAGAATTGAAGACGCTTCTTGGATGAGAAGCAAAATATTTTCAAAGAAAAAAACCAAGAAAGACCAATTGCCTTTTGAAAAAGCATTTTTGGAACAACTATGACCTGGATGATTGACAATCTCCATAGACATTCACTTCTGATTATTTTTTTAGCCTTAGCAAAATAGTATGTCATGTCCCAATGCAAAACTGTAGCATGTTATGAGAATGTAATTGTGATAGTTGGGAATAGTTTGAGCAATGGGAATAAAAAGGAGATGCATTCTCCAAGGTTGGAAAAATGAAGAAGGCAATCTTCAGAAAGATAATGAAATTATATAAAAGCAAATCCTTCATGATACAAGTGGCATACCATATACAGGAAAGAGAGGTCACAATGAGGAGTTGGGTCAGTTGATCACTGACCCTTAAATCCTTAAATCAGGGAAGAGGATCTGTGGCAGAGGTGGGTTCCTACCGGTTCTATCCGGGTTTATAGAGTAGGTAGTAACTCCGTGATGGCATCACGGAGCCTGTTCTGTTGATGGCTCCGTGGGTGCTGCCATCTTGGATTTTACTTCTGCGCATGCACAGAAATTTTTGGTTCTGCGCATGCGCAGACGCTAGTTTTTGACTCCTGCACGTGCGCTCAAAGCGCAACCCTGAGCGAACCAGCAGTAAGAAGATTCAGAACCTACTTCTGATCTGTGGGTCCCAGATGCAATTCTCTACTTAATTTCATGTAGATATGTTGTGGAAACCTGAGGGAGAGGGAACATAGGAAGACATCTGCACTAGATAAAGTGGTGGAAATGAGGAATCTCCTGAAAAGTGATTCCTTCAGACCTCTAGAAAGAAAGAGTAGGGTTAAAAATTAACATAATAATGAAGGGACAAGAGGCCCTCAAGAATTATCTGCCACAGAGGAACAATAATGGAAGAAGGATATATTTTCCTGCCCTGCTTGAAGACACTCTAGAGGCATCTGGTTGACCACTATGACTAATAAAATACAATTCTGAACTAATATGAGCTTTTAACTTTAGTTTATCACTAAGCAAACTGACCTCAAAACAAACTCTTGATGACAAAATAACCCACAACTTTTGGGAAAGGAAGAGCCAAGTATCTTCTTGGCAAGAGAAGAAGTTTAATTTAATTTAATTTAATTTAGTTTAGTTTATGTACTGGAACATTGTTACACATGGTATTCTAATTCTGTGGCATTAATTTTCATGTTCTTAATCTCTTGAGGAATTTCATGAAGTCAGTAAGACAAGTAATCAAACTTTCATCAACCTTAATCTACATTAATAGCATTAATAAAATGTTATTACTATTCAGTTTTATGATGTTTTATCAGTATAGTGGTGTACATTTATTCTGTATTGTATAACATATTTTATTGTAATAATGTATTAACTTTAGAAATACAATCAAAGAATGGGCAAGAAAATAAAAGGGGAAAGAAAAAAACAATAAAAGAAAAAATGTGCTGTTAATTTCCAAAATAACAGTGGTTTAAATCTGCATAATAAAATGCCTTACATGGTTTTGAAGGTTTAAGTCGATACTAAAGTAAGTCCAAATGAGATTACCAGATATTCATTAAGAACTACAGCTAATACTATTCAAATTATATAAGAGTTAAAATAATTTCTTCTAATCTGAAAAAAATGATGTTAAATGAATCATTAAAAATGAGTATAATAATCTTATGTCAAGGAAAGCTTTTGTGTAAGACTCCAGGATTTTTCTACGAGCAGCTATATTTAATCCAACTATTAATTTGTAAAAGAAAATACTGTAGAATTGCTTTTTACTGAGTTGAGTCAGAAATAAAATTCAAGTCAACTTGATTTGAAAGGTACCTCTTCAAAAGTAGCATTGCCAAGTTAGCATTTTATATTAAACATTACAAAAACATTTTCCAATCTGCTTTTAAAAACACTAGAACTGCCAATCAAGCTGTTATAAATACAGTGTGTATTTCCTAGATTTTAACCACTGATACTGAGGAAGTACTATTCCTGTACCAACAGTAGAACAATAAACTACGGTACTTTCTATGCTAAAGTATTATTCAGTGCCGCAAACATGCAACAAGACGAGAAAACCTTTGGATTTTTCTAACCTATACAAAAGGCATGAATTCCAAGAAATTGCATCTGAAAAGCATCTGAAAAGAGAATCGTCAATTATAACCAGCTGGGAAGTATAGCAGCTTGGGAAAATACCGAATGCTCCATTTCCTTATTCCCATCTGTAGCACATATGCCTTTTTTTAAAAATTATTATTATTGTAGGTATGTGACAGTTGATGTGAGGTGTGAAATCAGAGATCTAAAACTATTGAAGATAGGAAGATGTAGAAGCTGCAGATGGTCAGTTTATCGCAGCTTATACTGAGGAAGGTAGTTCTTCCTCTTTGTTCCTGGGTATACAAAGACTGTTGAGTCTTTTTTGTTTCCCCTATTGCTATAGGTCCATGATGGTGAACCCATGGCATGCGTCCCAGAGGTGGCACGCAGAGACCTCTCTGCTGGCATGCGCACCATTGCCCCAGGTCAGATCTCTGTGGCATTTCTTTCATGAGCTTCTGTTTTCCTGCAAATGATGAAATAGAAGCTCACGAAAGAAAAAGATCTTACCTCTTGCCAAGCTGCCGGTGTTGGGATGCCCCACCTCCCGCCGGCCAGCTGATCTTCAGGTCTCTGCTGCACATGTGTGTGCATGTCCAAAGCATGCACTTCTGACGTAACCTGAACCAGTAAGGAAGGTAAGAGGAGCCCACTCCTGAAACAATGTATTTATTGGACTCCTCTATGGTTATATTAAAATGAAGTTATACCTATCCAGATATTTCTGGGAATCTTCCATCAAGCTTTACATAGCAGAATTTCATAGATTCATAGGACCCTGGAAGGGCCCTTGGAGGTCTTCTAATCCAATATTTTCTTGAAAGCTTCCAGCAATGTCCCTGTCATGAGCTTCCACTCATTGCTTCTTGTCCTGCCCTCAGGTGCTATGGAGAATAAATCAATGCCTTCTACTCCATGGCAGTCCTTCAACCAGTGGTGAAATCCAAATTTTTTTCTACTGGTTCTGTGGGCATGGCTTGGTTGGCGTGGCTTGGCGGGCATGGCAGGGGAGGGTACTGCAAAATCCCCATTCCCTCCTCACTCCTGGGGAAGGATATTACAAAATCTCCATTCCCTCCCCACTCTGGGGCCAGCCAGAGGTGGTATTTACCGGTTCTCCAAACTACTCAAAATTTCCGCCACGGATTCTCCAGAACCTGTCATCTCTCTCTACCTTCCAGCAGGTGTGGATCAGCAAGCAAGAATATGGTGAATCTGGCCCATCTATTGTCCACTCTAACCTGCTGGATTTCACCCCTGCCTTCAACTATTGGAAAGATTGCTATCATGTCTCTCCTGGACCTCCTCTTTATTTCTTTTGTAATACCGAACAACTGAAAAAGAAACATGCTATACATGTGATTCCCTTTAACTTTTCCCGTCTATATTTCCTAATCTTAAGTCATTGCACTTAAACTCAAACTTTTGTTTTTATCAAGTTTAGTGGTGGGTGACTAAGGATGGGATGCAAATGTTTTTAGCCCCTACTGATAAAAACAAAATCACATTGTTCTTGGGCTCCCTCAAGTGGCTCATTCAAGCAACATCTTAATATATTAAGTCCTGGAGGTCCTTTCACATGCCGGCTTCTTTCATCATACGGCCATGCCCAACAGGACTTACAAATACTATCTTGAGAGGTATTGCTGATATTTGATAACTTCAAATTCAATCACAAAGAATACAAATAATGCAGAACATCATGATAAAAATGGACATGTTACATTAATTTTGAGTCATACAAACACACACAGGGAAAGAGAGCAAGGGAGAGGGATAGAAGAGAGAGAGAAAGAGAGATTTATTGATAAGTTACAGTCAAATAAGGTTGATACTTGGGAGGAGACATTCAGGCTTTAATCGAGAAGTCAACCATCATTCATTCATTCATTCATTCATTCATTCATTCATTCATTCATTCATTTATTTGTTTTCTCAGCCAATCTGAGCCCTTAAAGATCTCAACCACCCATACAAAACAATACAGAGCAACTAATTTTTTTAAAAATAAAATAAAACAAAACTTTTAAAAGTTAAAAGTCCACCATTTGCACATACGGTACTTTAGTTTCAAATTTTCAGTCTGTTGTTCAATTCTAAATCTCATTTCACCTACTTTAAATCTTTCTCTTAATTAACTGTACATATGAAAACGATGAGTCAATCCCTCTGCATTCAGTTGACCTCTCGATTTCCCCTTTACTCTTCCTTTTGAACAAAACATTATCGCACTCTGTGCCTCTCTATGGCTTCACTCGCGTATGGATCTTCTGATGATATTGAAGGTGGTGTTTTTGAGAAAAGCATTTCCCACTCTCTCCACATTTGTATGGCCTCTCCCCCGTGTGGATTCTCTGATGAACCCGTAGCCAAAACATTTCCCACATTCTGGGCAGTTTTCATTTTTCTGCACACACTTGTAAGCCTCCTCTCCTGCATGAACCCTCTTGTGGTTTGTAAGATATCTCTGGCAACGAAAAGATTCCCCACACTCGGAACATTTATAGGATTTCTCTCCTGTATGTATTCAGCAGTGATTTCTAAGTGTAAAGGAAGAAACAAATGCTTTCCCACAGTCTAAACATTTAAATTCTTTTTCGCCTCTGTGAACATTCTCATGACTTCTGAGGATGAATATTGTACGAAAAAATGTTCCACACTGGATGCACTGATAGGGCTTCTCCCCTGTGTGGATACTCTGATGTCAAAAAAGATTTTCCTTAGAAGAAAAACATCTCTCACAATCCTTACATTTATAGAGCTTTCCTCTTATGTGTGTGCTTTGGTGTTTCCGAACTGCGGACAAACTCGTATATCGTCTCTCACATTCTGGACATTTATAGGGTCTTTCTCTGGTGTGGATTCTCTGATGTTGCAGCACCCAGAATTTGCTGGAAAAACATTTCCCACATTCTAGGCATTCATTGGCTTTCCCCAATGTGAATTCTCTGATGTTTCAGCAGGCATGATTTGCTGGAAAAAGATTTCTCATATTCTGGGCATGTTTTGCTTTCCTCCTTTGTGTGTTTTATTATGTTGGCAAAGAGATGAGCTCCGAGTGAAACATTTTCCACACTCTAAGCATTTATAAGGACTCTGCCCTGTGTGAATTTTCTCATGTTTTCTAAACAATTGTTTATAATGGAAAGATTTCCCACACTCCAGACATTGATAAGGTTTCTCTTTGGTGTGGATTTGCTGATATTTAAGCAGCTGTGAGGTTTGGGAAAAGCACAGCCCACATTGCACACACTTGCAGGGCTTCTCTTCAGTCGGGCTGCTCTGAGGCCTATAAAGACGCCATTTCTCAAGAAATCTTCCCCTGCTCTTCCAGGATTCCTGAGATCTCTTTCCCTGGTGGATTCGCTGATGGGCTCCAAGGTCCAAGCCTTTAGCAAAACGCTCCCCGCACTCTCCGCATTTGTAAGGCCTCAGTCCAGGGTGGCTCCGGAGATGTTTGGCAAAGCTCCACATTCCACGAAAGGAGTTTTCATAAAGAAAACACAGGTGGGATCCATTCCCTGTATGCAGCTTCTGGTGGATCAAAAAGAAGGGACCGGTGAGCAAAGGATTTCCCGCACTTGGAGCATTTTGAGTGTCTCCCCTGATTCCTCTGAGGGGACCTTTGGCCAAAGTATTTTCCCCTCTGCATAGTTTCCAGGGGCTGCTCACTTCCAGGGCTTTCCATCCGAGTAAACTCTAATAAGCAAAACTTTGGCCAAAATGTTGGAATATGGGCAGGAGGATGGGCTCCAGCATGAGTCAAAAGCTCAGAAGACTAAACCTCTGGTTCTGGTGGCTGAGCCAGATTGGATCCTGCAAGTAGAATTTCCTTCAAAGGTTTTCCTGGTGGCCCCTGCAGGATGAAGATAAAAGAAGTGAAGGAGAAAGGAAGATTTATTTTCTTCAGCTCTCTAAATAGCCCAGTCAATAGCTGCAAGACTCCTGATATGAACCCTGATGTGAGACAAACTGCAAAGACACTCTCCCAATAGGATTTGTATGTGCTAGGTATTCATGGACCCTGTTCTTTGGGCTACCAGAGACTGTAATATGAGCTCCTCCAAGAATGGCTTCCTGTTGTTGCTTTATAGTTTAGGGAGAATGTAAATACATATGTGGGAAGTACACCCCAAAAGGACAGTGCCAGGAACCTCAGAAAACAGTGCTAGGAGACTCAAAGCCAGCCCTTCCCCCTTTAAGAAAATCAAGAAATACAAGCTGAAAGGAAACTGCAGAGCAGCAGGCTTACAAGTGTTACAAAAGTAACACCATCAGTAGAACCATTAAGATAAGTGGAATCAGGCTAAAAACAAACTCTCCAAACTCCCTGCCCCCTGACAGGATTAACCCTTAGGACAAAAAAACACAAAGCTCCAGGAACAGGATTAACACAGGGCAATCAGAAACAAAACCCATCAAGCTGCAGGAGCTTCAAAGGGGAATTAAACATAAAAGGCTGAAGTTCACACTTCCAAACTGCTTACAAGCCAGGACCACTTTTTGCTACTTTTGTTTCATGCCTTCCTGAATGAAGGAATTCCACTCATATTCATTTGGTTGAATTGCTCCTGTAGCCCAGCAAGCGACTGGCTGCGCGACAGGGGCTGGGATCCTCCATCCTCGGAGCGCCCGGCTGGCTGCTGCATCGGTCCTCTCCACATCGTGGGTCGAGGCTAACCTCGCACCCGTATGTGGCTCTGACAGCATCTCTGTGGGGGGCTTGAATCCTGTAGCCTCGTCAAGCGGAGCTGAGTCTGGAAGCGGGGGGTGTTTGGGGGCAGGCTGCTTGCATCTTGTCCCCAGCCGGAGCTTTTTCTCCAGGGCCTCCTCCGCTTCTGCCATGGCTTGGGAAGATGAATAGGTGGTTTCGACATGAATCGGTGATCCATCACCTACTGCTCCCCCCTGTGGGCCTCTTCTCCTCTTCCATTTCCCCCCTGAGTCTTTACACCGCCCGGCTCGGGTCGGCACTGGGGCTCAGGACCCCGGTCAGCGCCCCGGATGTCGGGGCAGCTGCTGGAGATAATTTTTAAAAAGAGATTTGGGTTAATGTCAGGGTTCCAAATATCATCCTTGAACAAATCAGACTCCAAGGCAAAGCATTCCTCAAAGATCCACTTTATTAGGAGAGACATGTTGGCACAAGCTGTTGAAACCCAAATCTCAGGATTTGCAGGTTTCTACCCCTTAGTTGAAAGCTCAAGATCCTGCCCTCACACCCACAAGTCCATGACATGGTCCAAACTCCCTCTGCAATGCTGGGCGGTTCGCCCACCACGTTGTGGTCTGGTGCGAAGACAAAGGATGACCTTGACTTAGTAGAGAGAATGTGTAAATATGGCTACATGTCTCCAACTCTACACTATACCTCTTCCCATTTTCCCACAAAAAAAATGCATAGTAGAATAGCTGAAAGTGTGGCAGGCCAAAACCAAACGGGATTACAATGCAGGCCTGACACCTTTCTTGTCACAGTTGTTAAGTGAATTGCTGGAGTTCTTTAAGTGAACCTGGTTTTTAAGTGAATCTTTCTTCTCCCTTGATTTTGGTTGTCAAAAGGTTGCAAAAGGGGATCAGGTGACCCTGGAGCACTGCAATTGTAAGAAATGTGAGTCAGTGGTCAAGCATCTGAATTTTGATCACATGATCATGGGGATGCAGAGAAATGGTCATAGCCACATTTTTCAGTGCCACTGTAACTTCAAATAGTCACTAAATGAACCCTCCTTTTGCTTTTTCATCCATTTCCCTTTTTCCTTTTTTTCATATCAGATTTTCATATTCATGTTTGAAAATTTCCAAGGAGGCAATTTTAATGGACAAACTCCAGGAGGCAAGATGTTCCAACTGGCAAGGAAAAGAATTCTCATGTTATACACCTGTAAGGTTTTCTTCCTGTGTGGATTTTTCATGTAAATCTGAAGATGTGATGATCAGATAAAAAATCTTTGCCTCATTCTAAGCCCTGATAAAAGTTTCTCTCCAGTAAGAATCCACTGGTGCTGAAAGAGCATTTTTTCCAGGCAAACCATAAATCACACTTCAAAGATTTAAACTGCACTCTATGCATCTCTAAGGCTTCACTCACATATGGACCTTTTGATGCTTTCCAAGGTGTTGTTTTCGGGAAAGTCCTTTCCCACACTCCACACATTTGTACGGCTTCTCCCCTGTGTGGATTTTCTGATGAGCCTGAACCAGTGTTGCTGTGAGAAAACGTTTCCCACACTTTTCCCACACACACATTTATAAGTGACTCTTCTGATGTCTCCGAAGTTCAGCAGAAACCACAAATGTTTTCTCACATTCTGGGCATTGATAAGGTCTTTCTCCAGTGTGAAGTTTCTGATGTCGAATTAGAGTTGATTTGTAGCCAAAACAACTCCCACATTCTGGGCATTGATGAGGTCTTTCTCCAGTGTGAATTCTCTGATGTCGAGTTAGTTGTGACTTGTCACGAAAACATCTCCCACATTCTGGGCACTTTTCATTTTTCTCCACCCCCACTCGCTTGAAAGGCTTCTCTCCTTTGTGAATCCTCTCATGTTTTCTAAGATAATATTTGCAATGAAAAGTTTTCTCACACTCTGGACATTTATATTGCTTCTCCAAGTGGCTTCTCTGATGCTTCCAAAGTGTACCTCTCCGGGTAAAAGATTTCTCACAAACTGAGCATTTGTGGCGTTTCTCACCTGTGTGGGTTATGAAGTGAATTCTAAGGGATGATAAATAAGCAAATGCTTTCCCACAGTCTAAACATTTGAACTTTTTTTCCCCTCTGTGAACATTCTCATGATTTCTGAGCATTTTTATTGTACGGAAAAATGTTTCACACTCGATACACTTATAGGGCTTCACCCGTGTATGGATATTCTGATGTCGAAAAAGAGCTTCCTTCAAAGAAAAACATTTATCACAATCATTACATTTATATAGTTTTTCTCCCCTGTGCAGCCATTGATGGTTCCGAAGTTCAGAAGAAGCCACAAATCTTTTCTCACATTCTGGGCATTGATAGGGTCTATCCCCACTGTGAAGTCTCTGATGTCGAATTTGGTGTGCCTTTTGGGAAAAACATTTCCCACATTCTGGGCACTGATAGGGTCTTTCTCCTGTGTGAATTCTTTGATGTTTCAGCAGGTATGATTTTCTGGAAAAAGATTTCCCACATTCTGGGCATGTTTTACTTTCCTCCTTTGTGTTTGTGCATTTTGAGTGTCTCCCCTGATTCCTCTGAGGGGACCTTTGGCCAAAGTGTTCCCCCCTCTGCATAGTTTCCAGGGGCTGCTCACTTCCAGGGCTTTCCATCCGAGGAAACTATAACAAGCAGAACTTTGCTCAAAAAGTTGGAAGATGGGCAGGAGGATGGGTTTCAGCATGAGTCTGAAAGCTCAGAAGACGAAACCTCTGGTCCCGGTGACTGACTCAGATTGGATCCTGCAAACAGAACTTTATCCAAAGGTTTTCCTGGTGGCCCCTGCAGGATGAAGAAAAAACAAGTGAAGGAGAGAGGAAGATTTACTTTCTTCAGCTAATCAAATAGCCCAAACAATAGCTGGAAGACCCCTAGAGATCGTCGTCTTGTCTGGAACAAGCCACGCCTTCTCCGAGGAAAGCATTTTCAGGTGGCAGCGCTGGCTAGAACCAGGCACCGCCTGAAAGGCAATGCACTTTTTTGGCCTCTACACGCCCCGTTTTTGGAATGAGGAAGCTGATTGTGGGTCTGCTGCCCAAAAACGCTTTCCTTCCAATTCCAAATACAGGGTGTGCGGAGGCCAAAAAAGTGCATCGTGTTTCAGGCGGTGGCTGGTTACAGCCGGCGCTGCCACCTGAAAATGCTTTCCTCCCTGATTCCCCCATGCACATTGCAGAGCCGCGCACCCTCTTCCTCCTCCTCTGCAGACTCACGTTCTTTTTCCTCGTGGTCAGATTCGCCGCCCGAAACACAAACTGCCAAAAAAACATTGTTCCAGCCCAAAAACGAGCATTGCGGTTTCGATCTCTGCATGCTGGGAGATTGGTGGCACAAGCAGTTAGGGTGGTGCTTGGAACTGGCACAAAAACCGCTGCCCCCGCGTTTCATGAGGGTGCGTGGCTCTGCAAATGGCATCTGGGAATCGGGCCAACGGGCAGCGGTGGCTAGAAAGGAGAGACGTTTCGCTTTTGGGGCTCCCGCTGGGATGCTGGGTGTGGAGGCAGTTGCGGTGGCTCCTCACATTGCTGGGGAGTGAAGTCACCATGGCCATTGTCTCCACTGAGCTGCCCGCCTTGCTTGCCAAAGCCGCTAGGCAGATTCCCCCTCCCAACCATCCCAAAGAGGTTAGAGGCACCTTTCCCCAAAGCGAGTAGTTAGGGTTCCCCTCGCTAACCCTAACCTTCGCATGCTCTGGGGGAAGGGTTGGGGCACAGCCTGAGGAATAAACCTCTTCGGGACGTTTCCAGTCTTTGGGACTGGATCACTTCCTCCTCCGGGAGCCCATTCCCTCCCCCACTCGTCCCTGGAACTCTCTCTCTCTCTAGCCGCCCGCAGTTTCCCACCAGTCAGGCATGGGGTTGGAGGTGAGATAAGAGAAAGATTCAGCTCGATTCAGCCCTCATCAAAGATGCTCACCCATCAGCCAGTCTCCCTGTGTGGGTCTCTGCCTCTCTCACTCAGAAAGCCCTGCGTACTTTTCACTACTCGTTTTTCTTTCTTCCTTTTGGAAATGCGAGCTTGCTGTGTGCGCACCCTCCTCCTAGCCCTGCCACAGCAAGGGGTCGTGAGAGGGGGAGGGGGAGGAGGGAAGCCTCTACAGCTCATTCCTCAGCAAGCCCCAAGCAGGCAGGTCTGAGAGAGAGAGAGAGAGAGAGAGAGAGAAGAGAAAGAGATGGCAGGGAGGGAGGGAGAGGGAGACAGAGGAAAAGGTGAGAGAAAGAGAGATGAGGAGAGTTTAAGGTTGCAGACCGGAGCCAGGAAAAGGGACAATAAGAAGCAATGGAATCTTTTCTCTTCAAGTCTTTGAAGAACGAACAGATTTCCTTCATGTTTGAGAACCAGTGAGTTCATAATATGAGGAAGGGGTTTATATGAAGACTGTGCTAATCACAAACCCTTTCAGCTTCCAATAAAATAAACGATGCCACTAAACTCCTTCTGAAATAAGGTGATCCAGTCTATGTCTCACTGAAGATCAGGATTTTTATGGCCTTTGCTGTGAGAGGTTTTGTCTCCACTCTCTTCCCAAGTATCTGAATATCTGCAATGATGCCATCTCGCCCAGGTTTTTATATGAATAGTTCAATACTGCAAATGCTTTTATAGAAGCTGCATTAGCTTTTGGGTCCTTCTGAATATTTTTGCCTTAGATCTTGATGAGAGCAGTTCGCCAAAGGTGACTCTGGATGGCACACAACAGTGAGATAAAACTATATAAAACTATAGATGTAAATTGTAAAACATAAAAATCCATAGCAATAAATAAATTGGTCATGCCCACCCACCCAGT
>JANHFT010008207.1:333829-346945 GCA_032467955.1 Pseudoxenodon macrops | reverse complement strand
AAAATGGCAACAGATTTAACAGATTTAAGAGTTTTAATAGGACCGGTTCTATGACGTCACCAGCTGCTTGCAACCTATTCTATAGAACCGGGCCGAGCTGGTAGGATTTCACCCCTGATGTATACCGATATGTAAATGTTGTAAAAAGGACATTCTTTTATCTTTTAAAAACAATAAAAATATATATTTTAAAAAGGATGAAAAAGTGAGAACATGGCATTATGGCAACTGAGCTTTGTGATGGGAGGAGACGAAAACAGCCAGGGTGAAAAAATTCCTGCCAGTGTGGGAGAATGGACTGCCTTCAAACAGAACAGAGCTGGGTCACTGCATCGCTTCAAGCAAAGCAATCTGCGTGGTGTGAATTCAGATGTTCTGCAGATGATTTAGTAATGAGCTGACTTAATTCCCAGCACAGCAGACACCATGAAATTAGACACGTCCAGAGCTGAAGATGTCACCTAGCCTGGTGACAAAGCATTTAGTTAGTTAAAGTTCAGTTGCAGGAATTTGGGTATATCTGGTTTAATGAAAAGAAGAACTAAAGGTGACATAATAGCAGTGTTCTAATATTTGAGGGGTTGCCACAAAGAAGAGGGAGTCAAGCTATTTTCCAAAGCACCTGAGGGCAGGACAAGAAGCAACGGGTGGAAACCAATCAAGGAGAGAAGCAACCTAGAAATAAGGAGAGATTTACTGACAGAACGATTAATCAGTGGAACAACTTTGCCTTCAGAAGTTGCGGGTGCTCCATCACTGGAGGTTTTTAAGAAGAGATTGAACACTTGTCTGAAATGGTGTAGGTGTCAACTCGAAAAGCATTTCTGGGCTGCTCTTGACTTGCCATGGGCAGGAAGTGGGGGAGAAGTGATGGAGCAGTTTGGAAGTTCACAAGCACATTCCATGCATACCTTCTTCAAGGTTGGATCTCAGATTACCAGAGCTGGGCTGTGTGAGCCATGTTTTCTGCAGCCCATGAAAGTGCCTTGTTGGAGAATGTGATTTATGACACAGCCTGAGAGGTTGGGGGAAACAGCGTCAGAGTTGAGCTGTAAGCTACGTGCGGCAGAGTTGACTTCACTTGGGTTGATGCTCCCTAATAAATAACTGGATTTCTTTTGAAAGTTTTGCTCGAGGCTCGTGAGTTAATTAGGACATCCGTCGGAACCCTTGACAGTAGGGTTTCTTGCTTGAGCAGGGGGTTGGACTAGAAGACCTCCAAGGTCCTTTCCAACTTTATTATTCTGTTATTCTGTAAACAGCAAGTCCGGAGAACAAACAGCAAGTCCGGAGAACAAAGTCCGGAGGTTGTGGGAGCTCCAACACTTGGGACATTCAGGATGAGATTGGACTGCCATTTGTCGAAAATGGTGTAGAGTCTCCTGCTTGAGCAGGGGGTTGGACTAGATGACCTACAAGGTCCCTTCCAACTCTATTAATAAATAAATAAATAAAAAAGTGCATCTTTTTTTTTTATTACAATAGCTACATCATCCTAAGATCCAGAAACAAGAAATCTCAAATATATAGTCTAAAACTGTCAAAGGAAGAAGACTAAGATGAAAGACTACATGGAAACGCTGCGGAATATTATCCAAGAATCATCATATAAGCCTAGGGCCATACAACAGAAAAGGTGCTTCTAATTCCACTCATGGGAACGTTTCCTAGAACAGTAGATGCATTTTACAAAACACATGATGCGCATGCGCAGAAAGTAGCATGACGGTAATTCCAGCAATCGCCCCGTCGCTTTAAGACGTCTGAAGAAGCCCCTCCTTAAGGAAGAAAATGGAACACAGCTCACTTAACATGCTTCCGCCTCTTAAACCACCGCGTGGTTTGCCCGACTTCCGCCCTAACTACAGACGCCAAGCGGCGGCGACGACGTGGATGTTTCTTTTGACTCTTAACGCGACCGAAGTTTTTTGTCGCCGGCCGGTCCTTCTTGTGCCGACGTGTGCTGAGAATTCTGCGCCTGCGCCACGTCAAGGAGGTCCGACCTGCGCATGCCCAGTCGAGATCAAAGCGCTGTTGTAACCGTGAGCTAAGCTAGAGAGGAGGGGAGTCGAGGAAAGAACCGCTTAGTGCGGAATTGGCATGAGTTGACCTTTGACCCCGCTGACCCCGGCTTCGCTGATCCAGTCATGCCCCGTCGTCGGCCGCCCGAGCTCTACCGGGCTCCGTTCCCGCTCTATGCCCTCCGCATACACCGTGAAGCTGGACTGGCGCTGATCGCGGGGGGAGGCGGCGCCGCCAAGACGGGGATCACGAATGGCTTGGTATGGAAACTACGGGAGTAGGGAACACCCCGTCCTCCTGCCCTCGGATTCGCCTTCTGTGCCTTGGGCGGGAGCTCCCCTCCTGCCCCTGGAGCAGCACCCCCATCACCCGGTTAGGGGAGTGGGGAGGGGTGGTGGCGTTTGCTGCAACTGTCAGAGCAAGGTTTGTGCAGCATTGGAGGAAGCTGCTTTTTGAAGAAGTGCACAGTGCAAATAGTGCATGAAGAAAATCATGAACATGGCAGAGTTAAGCTTGCCTCCTTGGTCTGGGGGCACAGGGAGCATTATGCAGACTCCAAAGGAAAACATGAAATGAACCACCAAGGGGGAGAAGAGTGGCTATGCAGGAACTATGGTTGTCCTTTCAGGGAAGCACAAAACCATGCTTGAAGAATGGGGGAGTTGTGCCCTCGCGTACCCATTGTGTGCCCTCTGCGTACCCATTCTTTGGTACAATGATAAGGAAGGACAAAACTTGTCATCCCTGGCAAGATTTGCCCTTGGGTAGATAAGAAAGAAGGCCGTTTTGCAGGAGTAGTTGGTGCTTCATCCTTCCTTTCCCTATTTTGTTCCCCAAGCATTTCTTGCAGCTGGACTGGAGAGATGGCAAGGTATCTGCCTCGCTGCTACATGCTCATGACACAGAGACCCGGGCCACCATGACTATGGCGCTGGCAGGAAATTTTATTGCCGCAGGGCAGGATGCTACTTGCCACATCCTGAGTTTCCAGCTCCTTAAATCTGGGCAGAAAACAGGTGGCAGCAGCGGCGATAGTGCTAAAGCAGGTGAGAACCTAACATTTATTTAGCTACAGAATTGAATTCCTGATATATCAAGGCCCAGAACAATAGCAGTCTAAAAACCGTAAAAGTGTAAATGGTAGTAAAAGTGTAAATGGTAGTAAAAGTGGAAACACCAATACTTACAAATTTTGCTAATGTTGTAAATGGATAAGATCGGCAGAAAAGAGAGAAAAGTTGGTAGCCACTGGTCAGAGAGGTTTATGGAATATTTCCTTATGTGCCATTATGCCTTTAGGTGCTGGTGATAAGGATCTGCGGAGACGCAAGGCCCCAGTCCCCAGTGAGAAAAGCAATGGCAATACACACAGGGAGATGACGGAGGTGGCGGTGGAAACTTTGCACTGTGTCCAAACAGACACCAGCCCAGATACTCTACAGAAGGCTGTGTGCTTCAGTGATGATCATACCCTTATGGCTACTGGTGGCGTGGATGGTTTCCTGCGAGTCTGGGAGGTACACCTGTATGGGGATATGAAGAAATGGCCTGTTGTGTTGTTGGGGAGCAAGATTTTGGTCTGGAGCTACAATGGTGGAGAGAGGAAGAGGAAGACTTTTGGATTGCAAAGCACGTCTTTCGTACATTGGGACATGGAGGTGATGGTAAATCTCTTCTCTCTTACATCTTCCATAGTTTCCCAGCATGAAGAAAACTCTTGAATTCCAGGCACACAATGGTGAGATAGAGGATATAGCACTGGGTCCTGATAACAAGGTGAGAAGACTGGGATTTGTTTGTTTCTACTGCTTATTAAGGGAAGTGATCTAAGGTGCCAATGGAGAAGGCAACATTGCACAATCTTCCCAGATTATATTCCAGCAGGATGAGGGAACAAGAGGAGATAAGGGTTTGGGAAAAGCAAGTGATAGGGCAGAATTGAAGATGGCCCAAGGAGACAGGGATAGAAATAGTTTCTGGAGAGATAATGTGGTAGACATTATCAGGACTTAGATAATTTGCACAAATATCCATTTTTAAAAATCCATTTTTTAAAAAGGTATTTAATAAAAACTATTTTATTTTTTTGCTATCCTGAATCTTCCCCACATTTTGCCATTACCTTCAAATCTGAAAGGATTTGTAAATCCTAAGGGGTTTAATAGTGATAGTGGAATAATAGGATAATTAGTAAAAATATTGCCACAAAAGGGGAGCATATGGCAATCCTCCCCCACATCCAAAGGGAAAAAAATCTGTCAGAAAATATTGTCTTTTCTCCAGTTTGCCCATAGGCACCCAGCCAGATTTCATGCTGATACGAATCTAGGCAATTATACATTATTAAGTTAACCATGGTCAAACAAATAATAATATGCAAAAAACTTGATGAAGCACAGGAATAGTTGAAACTCTTTTATCCTTGTCTGGGTAAAGACTGGCTGACATTGTTTTTATGGGCAAGAGATAGTAATGGTGGTTGGGGACTATGGCTGCTCATAATTGACTCTCTCCAGGTGGTGACCGTGGGACGGGACTTCCAGTGTTGTGTGTGGCAACGAGATCAGATGGTGACGGGTCTGCGTTGGAATGAAAATCTTCCAGGCATTCCAGACAAGACCTACCGTTACCAGTCTTGCAAGTAAGGGGAATACATAGACAGTCGGTCTGGACCATACATGTGTACTTTCTATTGGGATGTTTCTTCCTTCTTTCACAGGTTTGGTACAGTTGAAGACCAAGCCAAGGCATTGCGACTGTACACGGTGCAGATCCCCTACAAGCGTGAACGGCGTCCGCTTCCCTGCTACATCACCAAGTGGGATGGACATAGTTTCTTGCCCTTGCTCACTCGTCCCTGTGGCAATGAGGTCATCTCATGCCTCTCTGTAAGGTGAGAACTTTTGTTGCATGCTTGATTTTCCTGCGTTCCAAATTCACAGAAGAAAGAGGAACTCTGGTTCTGTTTTGCAAACATCCTTAACCTAAGGATGACTAAACAGTGGTTTTCTGCAAATATTCTGCATTTGCACTATATTTAACCATATAGACTGGATTTGCACAGCATGCTAGCTATAGCACGCTTGGGCCACTTATGGTACATTGTGTCATATGAACTTGGCCTATATCCTCAATGGCGAACCTATGGCACGAGTGCCAGAGGTGGCACGCAGCGCCCTTTCTTGATGGCATGCGAGCTGTCGCCCCAGTTCAGCTCCATCACGCATGCCTCCCGCCGTCCAGCTGATTTTCAGGTCTCTGCTGCACTTGCTCAGGGGTTGGGGCACATGTGGGAGAAGTGTGTGCATGCATGCATGGGGGTATGAAGAGCGCGGGGGTCATGTGTGCATGCACGGGGGGAGCACAGGGGCACACACACCTGCACGGGGGGTGTCGCGGAGGGGGTGCATGCACATGTGTATTTTCGGCATGTGATGACAAAAAGGTTAGCCATCACTGGCCTATATCTTGTAAAATGGTGGTGTTAGATGTGCGCCCGAATAGGAGCTGAAGCTCCCTAATAGCAAACTGTAGCCTCTCAGGTCCATTTCTCCTCTAATAGCCAGTAGGATTAACAGGAAGGGACTTTGCAAAGTTCTTGAACAAAAGGTGTTTCAAGGCTGGAGCCTGCTTGGCCTTCAGAGGAAATGCTAGTCCTCTAAAACAGAATTTTCTATGTATTAGTGTACATGAATGTTATGGGGAATGCACATGGCTCTCTTTCTATGCTTTCAGTGAGACAGGCACATTCCTGGGTTTGGGCACTGTCACAGGCTCGGTTGCCATCTTCGTCGCCTTTTCTTTGCAGGTATGAGTTTACCCCTCCACGATTGTGTATACATAACGCTCAGCTAGCTGGGCCAACCCCAGCACACACAAAGCCTGGTTAAGCCATTGTTGGAGAGGGGTGAGGATGTTGATACAGCGTTTCATACTCATGGTTGGCGTAGGGCTGGTGTGCGTACAGTTGCAAGATCTTGCAGCAGGCTCTATAGGGAAAGGAGAGGATTACCTTGACCCCTGAGAGTCACTGGCAGGTTGCCTCCAATTCTGTGTTTCTTTCTACTTCTCCAGAGGCTGTACTACGTGCGGGAAGCACATGGCATAGTGGTCACTGCTGTGGCCTTCCTGCCTGAGACTCCTGAACTGCTCAAGAGCAACGAGGCAGCCCTGCTAAGTGTGGCAGTTGACAGCCGCTGCCGCCTGCACCAGATTGCCTGCCGGCGTATGTTCAAACCTGGGGTGGTGGATTTAAATGTGGGATGGGAGTCCTGTCCTGCCAACATGGGGTCTCCTACAAACTCTTGGTGATTCAATGCTCTTTCTCTTCTCAGGGAGTTTCCCCATCTGGCTGCTGCTGCTCTTCTGTGCTGGGCTGATTGTGGGCACGGTCCTGTTACTACAGTTGGCCTTCCCAGGGTTCCTCTAATCTTTCTACATGGTGAGGTTCCTGGAAAGCTTGGACCTTCTCTGCCCTTCCTGTAAGGGACGCATCTTCTCCTTCCTAACCTCGGAGACTGGAGAGGGGACCCAGAAGCCAGGGCAGTGGTTGCCCTAGTGAAGTGCGTGGCCAGGTGGACTTGGCCAAGCTGGAGGCTGGACCTCACATTGATCAGGTTTGGGCCTTGAGCAATTATTGTCTTAAGCCCATCACACTGAATGGGGACGAAGGAACTATGCTCCCCCATTTTTGACTGATCTGTGAGAAACATTCCAGCATTATTTTGCTCTGAGCAAAGATTTCCTGTTTAAGCTCAGGGCTTAAACCTTGTATTATTAAACACAATGATGGAGCAGAAGCTTTCCTTCTCCATTTTCTTTTTGGCTTGGGCAGAGCTGGAGGTCATAACAGTAGAGGGGTTCTTTGGGGCCAGAAATGAAGGAGGTTGAAGCTGCTCCATGAAGACTCACCAAGAGACTATCGTTTGGAATAGCTTTGCCGTACCAAGTCTAACAGGAACGAAGCTATTTTCTTATTTTTCTGCCATGGCTATGTAAGAGAAGGGGGCGAAAAGATTAGGGATTTGGGGATTCCCTTCCCTCTTTGAGCAAGGCTTCAAGAACATCTGCAGCTCTATGAGACTCCAAGAATCTCTCTAAAATACTCTGAATGTATACATAAAGCAAAGATGCTTGTTTGTGTTCACGCATGCACATGCATTGTCGGTTTGCAGTTTGCTTATGTCAGCAAATCATAGCTGTTCTCATGGAAAAACTTAAGGGTTTTCAACAATTAACAGTCCCTCCAGACATCTGGCTTCAAGCATTATCCAGTATAGATTTTTCCATGAAGCGTAAATTTATTTCCACTCTTTCATTAGGTTGATTTCTTCTTTTGGGACTTGGAAATATGTCAGCAATATCATACTTGTTGAATTATTATAAATTTCCAGAGTTTATTAGGTCACCACTTTTTCATAGAAGTGAAAATAGCAATAGCACTTAGACTTATATACCGCTTCAGTGCTTTTACAGCCCTCTCTAAGCGGTTTACAGAATCAGCCTATTGCCCCCAACAATCTGGGTCCTCATTTTACCCACCTCGGAAGGATGGAAGGCTGAGTCAAATCATGACTGCTGATATACGTAGCATGCTGGCATTTGCCAATTAAAAAAAATGAAAATGGTCAATCTGAAAAGAATGTTAGGATAGGTGGTTCTGCATCCTGCCATTTTTTATCAGGGAAGCAAGAGAGGGAATTAATCTTCCTTGATAGTCCAGGTACAATGTCTCGATTGAGTGAACCAGTAACTGAGAAGATGAAATGAACGGAAACTTGAAGTTTCTGATCCTTAATTGTAGGGAAAGCCTTGGGTCTAGTATGCATTTTGTTGGAGTAGCCTTTGAGGGTCAGCCATAGTTGGTCTGTTGCTACATGACCATATATATGTATTATTTTTATGTTGGTAGCAATCGTTTTTGGCTGTCTTGTTTAACTAACTAGATGATGACTGCATTAAGATACCATGTGAAAAAATTTAAGGGACATTTTTTTGTGCTCAACTTCTTTGGCTAGTTAATGGTTCAGTATAGGGCAAACCCAGAAGGTTGCTTATTTCAGTCATTGAGATAAGCATGTTATTCAACTACAACAGCATTCAAGAACGGCCCTTTGACTTCGACGTCCTTGGTGATGTTAGTTCATTCTTCCATAACAAATATCTTTCTGCATCAAAGGTATTATGGTGTGGAAAATAAGGACTATTGGGGGAATCTGGACTTGGCAAGATCACAAGAGTCTTTCAAACCATTTGAAAAATTCCACCACTCACTGCCCTAGTTTACACATCGCACCATACAGCTTCTTTAGGTTTTCTCTTAGTTTGAAAGCAGGCATTTGTAGCTTGGGAAATCATAGTTCAATATATTATCTAGAACCGTGATGGCGAACCTATGGCACGTGTGCCAGAGGTTGCATGCAGAGCCCTCTCTGTGGGCATGCACGCTGTTGCCAGCTGCTCTTCTGGTTTCATGCGCGCTGGCGCATGGGCACTGGAGTGCCAGAAAACAGCCTCAAATTGCCCAAAAACCAGGCTATTTTTTGAGCTGTTTCCAGGCCGTTTTTGGCCTGGAATCGGCTGAAAAACGCCTTGAAAAACAGCCCAAAACCAGGCATGCACACACCAGCCAGCTGGTTTTCGGGTTTCTGGTGTGCGTACATGCACGCGCATTCCAGTTTGGGCACTCGGTGCCGAAAAGGTTTGCCATCACTTTAGAATAATGTGAACTCTGTCTGCAATTAAGCCTACATTTGCCCTGATTCATAGCTTGGATTTGCATGATAATGGTGGTTTTTTAAAAATTCAGAAGCTACTGAGAGAATGTAACATTGTCTGCTATGCAGTTGAGTAATCTACCAGGGCTTTGTCTGCTAACAGATGATTTCCAGAGTTTTAGGTAACAGATCTCTGGCCCAATATTTAACAGTTGAATCTACGTAGATATCCGTGCTTTCATTCTTGCTTGCAGCCATATTTCCTAATTGGGAGGAACTTGAGCAATAAGTATGTATTGTGATGTAGTAGCACTATTTTTCTGTTCTTTCTCTTCCCAAGTCTCCAACACGCTAGCTGAAAGTAGGGGAAACAATAACGTTTCTTTGTTTTCTTTCTTCTAAATGATCAGCTTTTATGACTACATTCTGTTTGTGTCATCTTTTCAATTGTATAATAATGAAATCGCCCAGTTTTTCACCTTATTGGGGAAAAATATGTGTTTTTTACTAGATATGAACTGGTTTGGTCTAGATACCAAAGGTTATTGTAGAAGATGGCAGCAACTAAACATTGGCTGAACTTGACAGATTCAATCGGGACATGGATGAGACCCCTCCAGGAAATTGCAGTTGCTGGCTAGACCAGAAAATTGGAAAATCATGCCAGAAGATGGCAGTGGCAAACCACTCTCATTGTGCTACAGGATTCAAGCTTGACCAAGATAACTTTTTATTTTTACCAAAACCAAAATAATGGCCCCCTCTACTAGGGTCTCCTCACTTGGAGAAGAGTGATCCATGTTTCATTCAATGGACGTACTGTAGGGAGAAACGGAAAGAGTTCTAGAAGATAGAATTAAAGTATTCAACAAGTTACGGTACCTTCCCAAATGCAGCGGAGGCTGGTTGGGAGAAATTCAGACAGAAAACAGGAAAGGGAATTGTAGGATAAAGTGTCTGGTAATCATCTCCTTTTTTTGCAGAGTGCATTCTAATATGTGGCATCAGGTACAGTATATAACCCACTATTTTACATGTGTTTTGCCTACATTTTTAGCCAAATATTTTCATAGAGAAAAGCACACAAAACTGCTCTCTACAAGAGAATCCAGGATGGAGGAATTAAAACAACAGGGAACAGCTGGTGTCTTCTTCATATATGGAACAAACAGCCATATGTCCAAATGCTAGGAAGACAATCCTGTATTTCTGCTGATCATCATTAGAGCATCTTCATCTGTGGTTGCCATTCATAGCAGCAGATTCTGGCTAGGAGTGCTTTGGGAAAGGAAGTGGGTACCCTAGGAGGACAGAAAGGATGTTGTGCATGGTGGTGCGATTAGATTTGCCTCAGAGGGGTTTCATCTCTCTAAGGGAGATCATATTCACCCTTCTGTATGGTGGACGTCTTGACTCTTGATTATGTGCTGACCATCTTTGTATTTACATTCTGTCCAAACTGTTGGCTTCCCATGGCTACTGTTACAGCTGCCAGCTCCTCCTGATGTTTGAAAACAGCATCCATAAACTGACTAAAGACACGGTCCATGTAACTCTGATGGCGAGGTAGGAGTCCTTCTAGGAAGCCAATGTGTCCACCTCGTGCAGTCACTAAGAGGGCGAGGGTGGGCACGTGCTGTGCCATCTCTGTGGGGATAGCTGGAAGAAGAAGGAACAAATCAGAGCAGGCTCCCTAGTGATTGCGCTCTACTCCAGAAAAAGTATAGGACTCACCATGTTGAGGAGAGAAGGGGTCATCTGAAGCATTCAGGGACAACACTGGCACTTGTAGGTGATACACCTTCTGGGAAGGACTGGCTTGCTGGTAATAATCCTGGCATGACTTGTAACCAAAGACCACAGATGTATAGCGCTCATCAAACTCGCGGACGCTGCGAGCCTGGGAGGGCAAACCCAGCAGTGGGGAAGGAGAGAGAGAGAGAGAGCAGATAAGGGTCAAGGCATGGAGCAGAGCTTGGGCCTAGAAAAGGTTTGGGAGGGTGGAGTGATGGTACCTTCAGCACATGGTCCACATCCAATCTCCCTTCAATGACCTTTCTATGCCTGGAAGGAAAAGAGTGTTATGATGAGAGACAGAAAGTAAGATTTTCTGGAAGGTAATCGTGATACCTGCCTGAGTTGGCAGAACTGGGACTCGCCTATCTTAAGTTTTCAACCTTGAGTTAGGCAAGGTCCCATTATAACATACACTCACCGTTTGACCAAGTTGCACAGGTTGGTTGTGAGGTACTGGTTGAAGAGGATTTGGTTGAGAGGCTGTTCAAGGGAATGGGCCGCCTCAAACGAGTCCCAGGTCACTGAGCAAGTCATGACAGCCACCAGTCCAGCTTCCTGTCCCTTTTGACCCAGATAGTTGAGCATCAGGATTCTGTCAAAAGAGAGTGGCTTTGGGCTGCGTTGGGCACAAACGGACGTGGTTTCTTTCTTCCTATCCCTTCTATGGTTAATCAAAAGTCAGCTGGGAGCCGAGAAAATGCCTACTTGAAGCTTTGCCTTCTCATTCCATTCAGGAGTCATAAATGCTACAGTTTCCTACAGAAATTCCCATCCTGGAATTTATTAAAAGAACATGTTTTGCTGGATCAAAGTTCAAGATAGCTTTCAAGTGACACAGAACTCTTTACAAATGAAAGATTGAAGTTAAAAACTGTTCCTAGTGTTCTTCCCTAGACAGTCTCAAATATCATCTTCTGGAACAGACCTCTTTCCAGTAGAAATCCCTAAGAGATTATTTGGACCTAGAGTTACTTTTAGAGCAGCTATCTTTACTAAGTTCCCACCAGGCAGCTTCCATTCTTTACAAACTTTCCAACTAGCTTGGCATAATCGCCTCTCTTTTGACTTCCTGTCTATTCATTTAAAAACATTTGAGTCTTAGTTCCTTACTTTTGCAAAAACAAGCATTATGAAAAGATTCAACTGGATTTATTTCTAATGGAATAAAACCCAAGACAGATTTAAAATATTTAAGCGGCCTAGAAATAAGTCAAATGATGGCATCTTCAGAACTATATTCCGTTGCTTTTTCAAAATGTCATAGCCCTCAGGGCCTTTTGTTTAAGCAAGGTCAGTGGTAAAGTAGACCTGCAACACCAAAGCTTGCCTTTGGCCAAGCAAGTTGCATCTGTGGTTTTCATCTCCAACTAAAAAAGCTGGCTATTTATACTGAACTGCTGCCCAGATGCCTCCTTAAATAGTTAACTAAGAGTAAATGCTTCTCTGAATATAGAAAATGTTTACCTTAAGAGGCAACTGTTTCATAAGAAGATAGTAGAAATTTGCAATATCAGAGGCAAGTTCCTCTTTTGCATTACTATGTTCTAGAAAAAGTGTGTTTGGTGTTGCTGACTCATATCCACTGTTAACATGACTGAGGAAACACATCCGGGCTGCCTTTCATCTAGATTTATCAATAAGGGAGAGAGTCCCATCTCAAATGCTTTGCTTTAGCTCTGTAATTGGTTCCAATATAAAAGAACAGGGTGAAACTGATTTGCTCTGTGAGACTGTTTTCTGGAGCTGTTTCACTGGCTCTCATTATCCTCTTGGACTCTGAGATAAACAATCAGACAGTTCCATGAGCAGCTGGGAAGGAAAAAAACAGCCTCCATGAAGACTTTCTAGTTTTCCACACAGAGTATCTACATAAAGAGTAGGCAGTCTTTGATCTACATCAATACTCTCATCTGTAGCCCACAAAACATTTGCTTTTTTTTATGGGTTAGGGTTTCATGGGAGGGCTAAGGGTTGAAATGAGTGCTACATGTATTTATATCTGCTTTATTCCTCAAAAGCTCTTGAATCACAACATTAACCTGATCTTTGGAAAGATTAAAATGCCTCTGGTTTAGAACTGATTTTGCTCCCCATGGGGGGGGGGGAGGAGAAACACCACCACCAAAGTGATCATTCCTGCTCCTTTCTCATTAAATTATCAGCCATAAAGGTTGCACATCTGTTTTATAACTGCAGTCTGCCTTCCAGACTTGACTACATGGGGTAAGGAAAGGCCATTGAAAAAGCTAACAAAAAAAAATCAGCTTGCTGGGCTCAATCAGTAGGGACATAGGGTGGGAGTTTACTGATATAAGGGAGAATAAGATTTACATTTTCATTGAGAGCATTATTAATATAAATCACTATGCTTTACAGCAGGGCTCCTCAAAACTTTTTAAGCAGGGGGCCAATTCACAGTCCCTCAGATTGTTGGGGGGGACAGAGCAGCTGGGTGGGCATGGCTAGGTGATGATGTGACTGGATGGGCATGGTTAGGTCATGTAACCAATTTAACAGTCCATTAAACAATGCACACAAATTAAACTTTAATTTGTTTTGCTCCTGGGGGTGTTTTATTTGC
>JANHFT010008207.1:283750-296680 GCA_032467955.1 Pseudoxenodon macrops | reverse complement strand
AAAGTAGGGAGATACGGTTTCCGTACCCCTTTGTTTTTCTTTATTCCTTTGCTCCTCCTTCCCCTCCTCCATTTCCCCCCCAATTCTTGTTTGTTTGTTTTTATACTCTACCTTTTGTAGAAATTTAGCAAAGTATATTTTTTAAAAATGAATGCAATTAATAATTATTCTTTAAAATCATTGTAATCGCGGCAAAATCATGAAATAAACAGCATAAATATTATTTTGATTTGTTTCCCTCGGCCACATCAAACAACAATGTTTGATATTAAGAGCACATAGACACTGTAAGTAGCTAAATTTGTGGGAACACAGTAAACAATAGGGAACAATAGGAATCTGCAATCACATCAAAACCATATCACAATAGTACAATAAAAGCACACCAGTTCACCTCCCCCACAGATTCAAGTCACCCCGCAAACATTCCCTCTCCAGAATATTCATTGCTAACCTAAGAAAACATCTACAAAAAAATTCATTTCAGTGAATCAGCAAGAGAATCAGACAATTAATGTTTCATTCACTGAGTCAGACATAATTGAAACCAAAGCTGTTGAATTGTTATGTCTTGTTTTATGTGGATTGAGGAATGGACTCAATGTATTTCTGTCCACATACACATAGGACATTTATATGGCTGGCTATCTTAAGCCAATAACACTGGGTTGCTCACAATATAAAACAATCAGAATCTCGTAATGGCAAGTACAAATAAATACAAAAATAATACAAAATACAAAAATACCAATGCTGAGGCATCCATTCATAACGTTCAGTCACAAATTAATCTGCAACTGAGTGCCTGGGTTGTGAGTAGATAATAATTAATAAATCGGCCACAAGCATTTTCATGACTAATTAAAGCAGAATATTCAAACCGTTTCCACATACAATCTACGCACCTCTAGCATTAGGAGAGATTATAGTCAGAAACTGGGTTTACCCCGTTTGCTTAGCCTAGTTCTTGTGCAAATCTGAATTTTCACAATACACTAAACCAAAAGCTACCGAGATAGTGTGGTACACACGTAAAGCTAATCCACAAAATAACAGGCCGAACATGCTTTGATTGTTCTATGAATACAGCCTCTCAGGCTGTAACTGAGTTAATTAAGTATGTACTCTGAAAACAACCTACACACAGAAGAAGCCAGTCTCACTCTTCATTTCAATTTATTTCTGTCCTTTTACCTTAGTAGTGATAGCAGTTGATGGTCTTTTGGATTGAATTAGGAGTAATGTTTACATAATCATTAAGCAAATGATCATCCTTATCATTCTTGACAAATGTATCTTGTATTTTTATGTATACTGAGAGCGCATTCACCAAAGACAAATTCCTTGTGTGTCCAATCACACTTGGCCAATAAAGAATTATATTCTGTTCTATTCAAACAAATCCCAAATCCTTTGTGGTAACTCCCAGAGCTTTCTCCATCCAGAATTGTGAAAATTAGCAGCTTTGTTTCCTGCTGTTTTGAGATGTGAAATACTATGGTGTTTTGTTACTTAAAATAGGATTGTAAATCGTCAACCCCATTCAAAAAGAGGAAATGAACTTTTACTTCTCAATAAATATAAAACATCATTTGCTGAATCAACTGTGCTTTTTTAAAATCCTAGGTAGGAATCCAATTATAGTGGGTTTTTTAAAAAAAATGTTTGTTTGTTTAGCACATGGCATTTCATACATGGACTACCGGTAGCAATGTACCTACATTTTACCTAGAATAGTAAAACACAATGAAATATAAATGTTAAAAAGCTCTATGTTCAAATACCAATGTCTAGGTCAGGGGTGGGCATTTCATTGAGGGTCACATCAGGGTTATGTTTGACCTCGGGGAGCCAGGTGGGCATGGCCAGGGTTGCCATGGCCCGTTTGAAATCACTCATGTTGGGGGCACCTGTGTTGGCCCGGCCGGGGCTGGGGGTATCCTCCTGCAGCCCTCTGCCAGCGCAAATGGAGCTTGTGGCCCTCTCATGCTCTGTTTTTGCTGGCAGAGGCACCATGGGCCAGCCCTTTGCTGTTTCAAGGGTGGCCCCACGGGCAAGATCTAAGCACCCCACAGGGTGGATTTGGCCCATGGGCATTGAGCTTCACCCCTGTGATCTAGGCCATCTAACTATTGAAGCACACCATCATTTATATTTTTTAAAAATCAGATTCTGCACCAATATATGCCCTCAGCTTACAGCCAGTCACAATGAGACCTACAGTTTGATGTAAGCACACCAGCGTGCCTACTGTCCCTGTTCCTAATGTCCCCATATATTCGTAAGCATCTCATGTACTCATAACCAAGCTTATACATCTTATGTATTCACAAATCATGTTTATACTTTGTCTGTAATCATATCTACGCTTGATAAATAAATAAATAAATTTAAAAATAAATAAAATGTGGGACCTCACAGTCACACTGAGGGGAGGATACTATACAGCAGACACCAGGTAAGGTGTGAATCGTATTCAGGATTGTCCATTGCTGACATGATAGTTCAAAGCCTGGCATCTTGTTTGTAGGTCATTTATATGTTTTCCTATGTCTGGGCATTCAGTGACCCATTTGGCCTTCTATTGGGAATTGATGTTAAAGTTGTTGAGCAGATGTTGTGCAAAAGCCAATAGGGGCTTCCTGGATTTGAGTATTCAGGCTGATAAACTAGGAAGGTCAGTGTGCACAGATATTATCTTTTAAAAAGATAACACAAATCAAGCCAAAGGTTGGTTTATACAATAAATCATAATTAGAGTTCAGAATGAGGTGAAGCTAATAATGGGATGAATAATAAAATAACATTTTTAGATATGTAAAAAAGAAAAGAAAAATACTATATCAACTGCTCAGTTGGCAAAATGCTAACAGGTATAAAGAAAATTGAATGCTTCTCAACTCCTATTTTTGGATGCCTTTTCCCTAACAACAACAAGAAGAAATGTTTCATAGGAAATCTTGTGGAGAAAGATAAAGAGAAAAGATTAAAGCTTAAGATTAGTTGAAATGTTAGTTTTCCTTCTTGAGTTTAAATCTTCCTGATTAAAGACATCCAATCCTAGATTACTGAAGGAACTACTGAACACTGAAGCTTTATTAATTGTCTTTCAAAAATTCTGGAGAACTGATGAGGTGCAACATGACTTAAGAACAAGAAATATTATCCCTATCTCAAAAATGAAAGATTTAGCAAATTAGAGACCAATCAGACTAAGATCATTATGAAGAAAGCTTCTAGAGCAGTTCATAAACAAACTGATCTGAAAGCACCTTGAAAACAATCTGGTAAGTATATTCCCCACGTTTTGATCAAACAACCAGTTTAATGGATTGTGGGGCTGCCATAGATATCATGTCTAATACACATTGAATTCAGCATTGCATTGTAATTGTATTGGCAAAGTACTCCATCTTGTGCTGATTAGCCAGCCAGTTAAGTATGGACTGCATGGAATGGCAGTGAAATGGATATATAGCTGGCTCAAAAATTATGCCTTAAGATTGCTTATAAATATTTCTTTATCAAACTAGAGAAAGGTACTGGGTGACTGCCATAAATTTCAGTGCCAGATCCTCCTGGGTTAATGTTTTTTTTAATGATTTGGATGAAATAGAAAAGAAAATGTTTACCAAATCTGTAGCTTATCCAAAATGTGTGGGAGAATTATCCTAGAATACTTAAACCATTTGGAACAATCTCAATAATTTGGAAAAATGATGCAAAAATAAAAGAATAAAATTTATCAGAGGGAAATGCAATATTTTTCACTTCGGAAACAAAAATCAAATCCAGAGATATAGGATGGGGGATACCCAATTAGTTAATAATAGCATTTGCAACTGAGTAAGCATTGTGAAGTGAATATAAAGAAGGCAAATACAATTTTAAACTGCATGAACATTAATATACATTTCTAAATCACAGGAAGTCTTTATTCCATTCTATTTTGTTTTGATTAGACTCCAATTTGAGGGTTTTTTTTGTGGGGGGAAGGTTGTGGGGGATAGGTTTATTCCTTTACTCCTTGTAATTTCCTGAAAAACTCTCTTCAGTTTTTTTGACAACTTTTTGGTTGTGGCTTGCCATTGTTTTCTTCCTAGGGCTGAGAGTGTGATTGGCCAAAGTTTACACAGTTGGTGTCAAATGTGAAACAGAACTAGACTCAAAATCTTCCAATTTTTGGTGCCTTTAAACCCTACACCAAACTGGCACTTCTGTCTTGAGTAATGTATCCAATCCTGGGCATCACACTTCAAAGATTCAGAGAAACCAGAAAAGGGCAAAAAGGTTATCAGGCAACAAATTACTATAAAACATTGAAGAAGCCAGCATATGATAGCACTCTTCAATCCCAATGTCAGATAGAAGAAGATGAAGACCTATTTTCTATCATTTCAGAGTGCAGGGCACAGAATATGTATTATACTCTGTAGTATAGGAAAAAAATGGCATTATAGGGAAAAACGGTACAAGAAATTTGACAATAGAACCAATTAGTAGAGAAACATTGGGCTGTCCTTCGCGCTAAATTGAGGTTAAACAACCATCAGTTGGAAGGGCCTTGGATTCCTGCATGGAGCACAAAGTTAGGCTTGACGGTGTAAATGTAAACTCTGTTCTCCCATGAGTTGTTTCTGTTTTAAAAAGGAACTGACATTCTCTTTGACAATTTCTGTTCTTTAAAAAAGCTTGTGTGAGAAAATTAAGCGAACTATTCCATCTCTAGTTTCTTCCTGCGCCTCTTTAATTATTTCCTGGAACAAGCAAAATCAGTCTCTTTGTCTCAAGGCCATGCAATATACAGTATACATGAAAAGAGGGGTCAGAGAAAGAGAAGAATAATCCTGCTGGAATAATTTAGTTCCATTCATGGCTTTTCCTGCTCATGTGTATTTATTTTTTTTGCACTTTCAATATTCAGATTTTTAAAACAATTCAGTGCTGCCTTTTGTTTCTTGATTAACATCCATAATATTTTTTAAACCTGGTATTATTCTGGTGACCAGAAAACCACTCAGTTATCATTTGAACCCCAGTCCTAGAGGAGATCAACCTGACTGCTCTTTAGAAGGCCAGATCCTGAAGATGAAACTCAAATACTTTGGCCACCTAAAGTATGTCATCTCCCTCACTGAAGAAGAGCCTAATGCTGGGAAGGATTGAAGGCAAAAGAAGGAGGAGACAACAGAGAATGAGGTGGCTGGATGGAGTCACTGAAGCAGTCAGTGTGAGCTTAAATGGACTCCAGAGGATGGTAGAGGACAGGAAGGCCTGGAGGAACGTTGTCCTTGGGGTCACAATGGGTCAGACATGACTTCGCAACTAACAACAACAACAACAAATATGAGAAACATTTTTGTCACCATGTACACATGAAGCAGAGTTATTATAGCCCCTCTTCCCTCTAAACCCTGCCTAAAATCTTTTGAAGCTCATTCTATCTGCAGAGAAGGTAACACTGACCATGCTTGGAACTTTCATTTGTTAGGGCAGGTCTTGCATTGCGACAGGTGATTCTGACAAGTGAACTGTCTGTTGGGAAAATTACAAGCATGGAAGAATTTCTGCTTCGAAACTGTGCCTAATACCACCAATTCTAATTCCTGCCTCTCCTTCCTGCACATACTTTCATTTTAAATCTATCCAACAGCATTTTAAAATAGTTGTGGCATGAGAAATAAAATTATTTAGTGAGACCTCAGGGACAAGAAAGGCAGAGCTATTTTTTCTTTCTTTCTTTTTGTTTTTTCGCTGTATTAATGTTTTATGTGTTGCTTTTTAATGCAATGAAGGCATCAGGGCAGAGGTGGGTTTCGACCGGTTCTACCTAGTAGGTAGTAGGCCGCTGGTGACGTCACGGAGCTGGTTCTGTTGCCATCTTTCTTTTGGATTTATTTTTTGGGGGGAGAAATTTTTCCCGGGATTTTTCTTCTTCTGCGCATGCGCAGAAGCCGAGTTTCCGGCACTGCGCATGCGTCACCATCTTGTTTTCAGCCTTTTTTGGGGGAATTTTTCAGGGCTTTTTACTACTGCGCATGCGTACATGCACGTGTTGTGCACGCACGAGGCGTGCACACACAAGGCACACCCATGCGGCATGGGAGGCAGTGAACCAGTGGCGAGGTAAGTTAGAACCCACCCCTGGTATAATGTCTATATGTGTGTTTCTATGCCTCTTTCTTTGTGCCTACTTCTTATATGATCCCTGGAGAAAATGTGTCGATGGATGCCAACTTGATGCCACATAATCATTTGAATTATTAACCAATCAATCAATCATCCTACCAACCAAGCAATCAAACAAACAAACGATCTGATCTATGATTAAGTTTAACGATATTGGTTCCAAACGATACATTAGGAATCTGACTAATTAAAAAAAAAACTTTATCTAAGACATGATTTAGGATTTTAGTAAGATATAAATACAGGCTAAAGGAAATTGAATGTTAAATGTCACAGAGAAGATCTAGATATTTTTTTAAAGCTAAAACAACAGCAACAAAACCACCCAAGATATTAGTAAAACTTACTTTCATTACACTAAACATAGCAGCACAAGGTAACTTTTCTTAAATGTTTCTGCATTGCAATGAACAAGTCAGCCATATTAGAAGGACATTTTTTTTTAATGGAGTTCATTAATAAAATAGTATGAAAGATAATTCACTGAAACAAGCCATAGTGAGATAAGATAGTGGGAACAGAACTGAGGACTAAAGGATTATGACAGTAGCTCATCTTTCTTCTCACGCATCCGTCTTACATCAACAATCAATTCTACACAGACCCAGTGAACTACGAAGATAGTATGACAGAGGAGGATATCTGTAGCTCAGGGTTTTTAACTGTGGAGTCCTTGGTCCTTTCTGAGCTTGGAGATTCTCCTCCCAACATTTCAACACCAAACGTAACCAATGTCGGCTAGAAAGCAACCAAGCTCAGAGAGCACCAGGGACCCCACAAAGTGGTAAGAATTTGAGATAACACCGTGTGTCAATCTTTCTTAAGTACCAGGAGCGTCTGGGCCAACGTGGGGCTACGAGAAGAATCTCGACCTTCTCCGCCAGCAGCTTGTCTATCACCCTCAGAATGAGGGGAAGCGGAGAGAAGGCATATAGCAGTCCTAGTGGCCAAGGACTGCGGAGCGCATTGGTCCGTTCTGCCTTCGGCACCACGAACCTGGAGAAAAACCTCGGTAGTTGTGCATTTGTCAGGTGAACAAATAGATCCACCACCGGTCAATTGAACCTCTGGGATAGGTTCTCGATAAGGTCCGGGTGCAGGTGCCACTCCGAATGATCAATGGTGGACCGGCTCAGTCAATCTGCCTGCACATTCGAGGTCCCTGCTATGTGTTCCGCCCGGATAGATCAGACCGGGGTGGGTTCTAACTTACCTCACCACCGGTTCGCTGCCTCCTGTGCCACATGGGCAGTAGAAAAAAGCCTCGCATTTTTTTTTAAAAAGGCCAAAAACAAGATGGCGACGCATGCGCAGTGCCAGAAACTCAGTTTCTGTGCATGCACAGAAGAAAACAAATCCCAAAAAATTCCCCCCAATTTTTTTTTGGGTGCTGGAGAGGACTCCTGCGAGTCCCTTGGACCACAAGGTGATCCAACCGGTCAGTCCTAGAGGAGATCAACCCTGACTGCTCTTTAGAAGTCCAGATCCTGAAGAGGAAACTCAAATACTTTGACCACCTGATGAGAAGGAACGACTCCCTTGAGAAGAAGAGCCTCATGCTGGGAAAGATTGAAGACAAAAGAAGAAGAAGGGGATGACAAAGAATGAGGTGGCTGGATGGAGTCACTGAAGCAGTTGGTGTGACCTTAAATGGACTCCGGGGGATAGTAGAGGACAGGAAGGCCTGGAGGAACATTGTCCATGGGGTCGCAATGGGTCGAACATGACTTCGCGCTAACAACAAAAGTTACAATCTGTGGAATGTTGTGTTAATTATATTAATCCCCTAGCTTTCATTTCCTTCCCCCTTTCTGGCATTACAGTATTTATTCAAGGTGACCCTCAATTTCTTTAAAGTTACAACTGTTCCTCCTTTTTGTCCTCCCCCTCCATCTGGAAAATACCGGAGGTATTCTTTTAAGCGACTGAAATGTGAGGAATGTTATCTATTTCCTTTTTTGGGATATGCCAGGACAACTGTCTGAGAGACCCCAAGAAGTTCATTATAAATGCAGAAGGTCCTAAAACCCTGCAGCCACACTTCTTACTTAAGACCACATTTGAAACATTCCATTCCAATTTAAAACTTGCTGCATAATTGCAGTCTCTCAAAAGAAATATAACCTGTGCAGCCTTGCGCTTATGCAAATGACTTCATTTGCATGATTTATTCCAGAAAGCAAAATCTGGACTCTCTTCCCCATCATCACCCCCAAACAGAGCTTGTAATAAATTGGCAAGGGTAAAGTATTTTCACAGCTTATGAGGCCTGGGAACAACCTCCAGGCACAAGTATTTTCATAAGTAGATTCCAAGTAACTAATATTTATGCATTTAATTTTTTTTCCCTTTAAAAAAAAAACACACACCCCTAAACCTGGAGGGCAGCTTGCAAAATAATTTTAAAAAGATTTAAAATGACAACAATTAGATGAACTGTACAAGTCAACATTAGCCTTCTAGACAGGCAACCATATCAGAATTCAGAGCTGGGAGGGAATGCAAGGTTCTAGAACGTGGTTACTAAATATAATAGTGAGGGAAGATCCACATCTCCTAGAACCGTGATGGCGAACTTATGGCATGCGAGCCACAGGTGGCCCACAGAGCCATATCTGAGGGCGTGCGAGGCGTTGCCCTATGTCAGCTCCAGCATGCATCCGCATGATGACCAGCTGATTTTCAACCTTCCAGAGGGCAGGGGAGGCCGTTTTCACCCTCCCCAGGCTTCAAGAAAGCCTCCGGAGCCTGTGGATGGTGAAAAACAGACCCAACAGGCCTACCAGAAATTCAGAAACAAACTTCCAGTTGGCCCATTGGCCCATTTTTCACCCTCCCCAGGCTCTGTAGCCTTTCCTGAAGCCTAGAGAGGGCGAAAAATGGCCCAACGGGCCTACCAGAAGTCCGGAGGCTTCAGAGAGGCCTGCACACATGCATGGGGGAAAGCTCAGGTGATTGGTGGTTGTGCGCACATGCGTGGGGGGTAGGGCATTGAATTATAGGTGTGGGCACATGCACACGTGCGTGCCCTTTTGGCACCCAAGCAAAAAAAAAAAAGGTTCACCATCACTGTCCTAGAAGAATGAAATATTTTGAGAACTATTAAAAAGGCAGAATATTATATTTCCCTAAAGGAGGAATGGAGAAATGGTCTTAGAGGCAGAAAGAGACAGCCCCCACCTTTCTTAATAGCCACCCCCATCCTCCCAGCAGATATTTTTGCCAATTAAGAAAAACTGGGCCATCCTATCTACAAAACAAAAGACCATCAGCTTCTGTGTACATTATAAATATAAAACTAAAACACAAAGTCACATCCTTCACATTCTATACAACTGAATTGAAAACCCCTGATATTGCATTAATATTGGACTCTACAGTAGAATTCAATATGGTTACTACCCTGGGATAGAAGCTGTTTTTCAGCCTATTCGTCCTTGTTTTTATTATCCTGTACCGTCCGCCAGATGTTAATCATTTTAAAAAAAGGGTGTCCAGGATGAGATGGGTCTTTAAGAAAGTTTTGAACTTTCTTAAGGCAGCAGAAGCTATAAAGCTCTTCCAAAGAGGGGAGGAGAGCACCCCATGATCCTTTGGACAATGATGGTTGACTCTCTGGAGTGTTGTCCTATCTGCCATTGTGCAATTGGCGAACCATACACAGGTGCAGTAAGTTAAAGTACTCTCTATGGTACAGCGGTAGAAGGTCACCAGCAGTTTTTCATTCAGTTGTTGTTTCCTGAGAGGTCTCAGTGACTCTCACTGAGACGTCTTTTGATGTTTTCATGTTTCATCTTGTTGTTTTTATGGCTTGCAAGCCACCTAGAGTCACTCTTAGGCAAGGTTGGTGGCATCTAAGTTTGATACATAAATAAGTAGTGACACCCTGAGCTGATAGAAGAAGAAGGTGTCCAAAGAATACTGCTATCTCAATTTTTTTTTTTGTTGAAACCCTTTTTCAAAAAATAAATAAATGCCATGGTAGAAATGAGACTTAAACTTAAATGAAACTTGCAATAAATCAACGTATTTTAGAAACAGCATGGGAATTCAACGACGTGTGGAAAATACTTAATGGCTTTAGGACTAGGTGGAAAAAATACTCTGGTATTTAAAATATCTGAAGTAGAACAATTGTTTTAGGCTAGTATACCGTCCTCTTAACTGATGGGTTGCTGGAAACTGTATGTTGATTAGCGAAGTACAGTAGTGGCCAAAAGTATGGAAACCTTTTGGGGAAAGTGTGTTTTTGAGGTTTGATGGCTACTAACACCACTTTTTAGGGGGGAGTTTCAAGATAATCCTATTCCACCTGCTGGAATGGCCTGGGAAATAGCCCAGATCTTAACCCAATTGAAAATCTTTGGAGATTTTGGAAACTTATTAATCAGAAGCAACCCAACAATAAACCCCAGTTAATAGAAGCCATCATTCAATCTTGGCTTCACATGATAACAGCTGCAGAACTAAAAGACTTGGTTCACTCCATGGGAAGAGGTTGTAAAGCCATAATTCATGCTAAAGATTACCCAACTAAGTATTAATTGACATGGTGATAATATTTATATCTCTCTTTTTTTTTCTATGGTGATAATTTGTGTACATCTCATCTTTTTCTACGTGTTTCACTTTTCTTCTTTATACTGTAACTGCTATTTTAATAGCAAAAAGGTATTGCATTACATTCTTGATTAAATTATCTTTCCATTGATACATAATTTTATGGTACTACTCCCAAAAAACTGGTGTTATTAGCTAGTTTTAGAAAATACACTTTCCCCCCAAAAGGTTTCCACAATTTTGGCTACTACTGTACATTGCTCAGGGTTGAGAAATATTGCTTTGAGTTACCAGCTGATTTGATCGTCATCTGCTTTTTATAGCTTAAGGCAATATTTGAACTGGATCAACGTGGTTGATAAATCAAAGTTTGTGACTTAATTTATTATGCAAACCAGTCAGTGGGGGGTCTAATGTATTTAATAAATGGTGGTTAATAAATGGTTTCTTGAACTAATCAAATCTTCTTGTCAAGTTGTTTTTCACAAGACCTAAAATATTTATGCTATAAAACAGAGCCTTCTATTTTATTTGATTCTCATTTTTTTAAACGGTCAATACATTTCTTAACGCGGATAAAACAGAAAGCTATTCCAAGCAAGCCTCTTAAGCTCCGTTTAAGTCTCAGATGTGACTTTAGAAAATCACCAGGATGGCTGGCTGTGGTGCAGAAGAAGGTGCCCTCATCACAAGAAACCAAAACAATAATAACACAAATAAAAATGGGTGGCAGAGAGAAAAAACCCTCATCAGTTCCTCCTCTGGGAAATGGGTATAAATTTGACTGCAGACTTGCGTTCTCTCAGCCCAAACGGCGGGAACTCTATGAAGCAATGAATGCTGTATATGTTCTACCTGAGCGGGCGTTGAAATTTGGCCAAACGGTTGCATCCTGGTTGGTTTGGTGCCAGACCACTGTCAACGTCTATCTCAAAGAAGGAAAGTCATTGATAAATCCCACCTTTCTTTTTGCCTTCACTCAGTTTCACAGAAGGATGCCAGGAAAAACAAATGCGAACTTCCGTATATTAGTTAGATTTCGAAGGTCAAGCAGGGAACACTTTCTCCTTTCCTGTAGCTTCTGTGATTGCTTCAGTAGTGGTATTCACTTACCTTCGCTACCGGTTTGGAAATGTGAGCGTGCATGCACACACACACACACTTCAGCACATACGCAGAACCTTCTGTGCATGCGCAGAGCGTCCATGATGACAAGCAGGCGGGTGGGCGGAGCTTCCCGCCGTCACCGCTACTACCGTGTTCCCCCCGAAAATAAGACAGGGTCTTATTTTCTTTTGACCCCTGAAATAAGCGCTTGGCCTTATTTTCAGGGAGGTCTTATTATTTTTGAGGTGCAGGAGGTGACGAGCCTGGTCACCTCATGGTTGCTGCTGTGTTTTGGGGAGGGCTTATTTTAAGGGGACGGCTTATTTTAGTGCATGCGCTCAAAAGCTTGACTGGGCTTATTATCCGGGGAGGTCTTATTTTCAGGGAAACAGGGTAGTTCTCCCGAACCAGTGTGAACCGGTAGCATACCACCACTGAATTGCTTATATGTAGATTGTTCTTTGCAGTGGAACACAATACAGGCGTCTGTAGTTACATTTTGACTAGGTGAGCGAGAATGTGACTTGATCTCCAAGATTAATGGCTGGACATTTCATTGGAACCAATCCAAATTCCGTGGAGCAATAGAACGAAATCTCCAACTTTTCCAGATCCAATTCTTCAAGTCAGATTATAGCATGTTGGCGTGGGAGGGAAGCTGGCTTGATTTTTGAGTTGCTATACTTAGTATAGCAATGCTTAAGATGGCATTCGGGAAGAAGAAGCAGATGTTGTCGGTTAGCCATCTGCTGACTTCCTTCCCCCAATTTCTCCAGATAAATACAGTGGTTGATTCAGGAAAGGTGGACACCTTGACCATTAATAGGGGTTGCTTAGCTGTATGGTGCAGTGGTTAGAATGCAGTGCTGCAGGCTAACTCACTGCCCACAGCCTGGAGTTCGATTTTGACCAGCTCAAGGTTGACTCAGCCTTCCATCCTTCTGAGGTCGGTAAAATGAGGATCCAGATTGTTGGGGGCAATAGGCTGACTCCATAAACTACCGTATTTTTCAGAGTATAAGACGCACCTGAGTATAAGATGCACCTGAGTTTTTGGGGAGGAAAATAGGGGGG
>JANHFT010008207.1:220123-231369 GCA_032467955.1 Pseudoxenodon macrops | reverse complement strand
TTCTATTCTATTCTATTCTATTCTATTCTATTCTATTCTATTCTATTCTATTCTATTCTATTCTACTCCACTCCACTTCACTCTACTCTACTCAAATGTTGGGCTCAATTGTGATCCTTAAGTCGAAGACTACCTCCAACCTTGATTTGTACCTCAGATGAAACCCTACTACTACTCCTGGCCCACCTTTCCCCCATCAGAGCTGCTAAAAGTACCTGTGAAGTCCTGCACCGTGAGGTCATGCAGCTGACCCTTCAGGGTATGGAGGGAGCCATTGAGAGTACTGAGGTGGCGGTGGATGGTGCCCAGCTGGCTGCCATGGATCTTCTCCAACAAGGCTCCGTGGCTGCGCAGAGTCCCATTCACTTCATGAATGCAGCCCCACAAAGCCGAGATGTGCTTGTCCAGCCCTTCCTTAATCTTGCGCAAGCTCCCCGAGACATGGTCCAGTCGCTCGCAGGTGCCTTCCAGCTTAGACAGTCGCTCGGCCAGACCCCCAGAGGCCCTCCGACAGTCTGAAGCCTCCACTTGTAGGGTGCCGCTGAACCGATGGATCTCATGTCCCAGGTCCTGGAAGCGCACATCACTCTCGCCCACGTGCTCCGTCACCTCCTGCTGTACACGGTTGATCTCTGTGATGATGCGATCCTTGGTCGTGCCCAGTTCATGGATGTCCGTTTCATGTTTTTCCACTGTGGCCTGCAGCCCAGCCAGGGTCTCATTGAGCGAGCTGAAGCCCAAGATCACCTCGGAGAGCTCTCCTTGCAAAGACTGAAGGTGGATGGTTGAGCTGCCGCCAATCACGCTGAAGCCATCCAAAGGTTTGGAAGTCTCCCCTTGCTCGGTACCCAGTTCTGGCTTTTTCCCCATTGGCTGGCAGGCTCTTTGACAGGTTTCCACCTGCTCCCTGAGCTGCACCATTTCTCCCCATAGCTGGGAGCAGCTCTGGCTGCAGGGATGGTGTTCCAACCTCTCGACCCCTTGCTCCAATTTATCCAGACGCTTATTGGTGCGGTTGGAATAACGTATTAAATCCGGCGGCCCCGCACTCACGGAAATCACCACCCGGTTCTCCAGCTCGCCAATTTCTCCTGCCAGCTTGCCAAGGGCTTCGCTGTTCGCCCCCACCAAGCCTTGCAAGTTGCGCAATTTCCCCGACACGTCGAGCTGGTGGAGGTTGGAGCCCATCAACCGCAGTTGGCCCTCGTTGTCCAGCACGCGTCGTTCCAGGTCGCTTAAGATGTTGCTGATCTGTGAGTCCTGGTTGCCCGGTTCGGTGCAAATCTGGGTGCAGGCGTGAACGGAGACGCGGACCCGCTCCAGCGCCCCCTGTTGCTGCAGGCCGCTGTCCTTCAGCCCGCCGACGTCCCGCGACAGATTGGCCAGAGCTCGGCCCACGTGGCTCTGGAAGTCGTTCAGACGGGAGAAGAGGAAATCAAGCTGCCTCTCGGCCCGGCCAAGTCGATCGGCCGCTCCGTGCAGCATGACCTGCACGTCCTCCAAGTGCTCCAACAGGCCGCGCTGCGTGGTGTTGACGCGGCTTTCCACCTCGGTCATCCGCCTGTCGACGCTCCAGGGCGGCTGAGGCGGCTGGGCCGAAGGCTGAGGCTGGCCTCCCACGTGCTCGTTCAGGGCGGCTACCGAATCGGAGACCGTTTCCAAGCTGCGCTCCAGCTCGCCCACCCGACTCTCCAGCTGAGGGCAGCAGGCCTTGAGCAGCTGCTCGGCCAGGCGGTTCACGTGCTGCTGGAGGGCGCTCACGGCTTCGCGGTTCCGCTGGTCCAAAGAGGAGACCAACTTCTCCAGCGCTCGCAGTCGGTCGTGGTCCTCGGTTTGCTGCCGTTTCAGCCCCTCCGCGCCGGTCAGGCAGGAAGCGCAGGAGGCCTGCAAGCGCTGCTCCACTTCCCTCAGGACCTCGCCTCGGACGTCCGTCCCGCCGCCACCGCCGCCCACGCCTCGCCCGTTCTCGTGGTTGGCAATGCGGTTGTCGAGGCGCTGCAAGTGGCGCTGGATCTCGTTGAGGGTTTCCTTCATCTCTGGGTGGGCGGCGTCTGCTGGCTGCTGTTTGCCGTTTTCCACTGCCCGGCGCACATCTTCGGTCAGCTTGGCGTTATTGGCCTGCATGGTGGACTGCAAGTCATGCAGTTGCTTGGTCAGGCTCTGCACTTTCTCTTCCAGCTGTTGGACTTTCGCCGAGTCCCGGTGTCCTAATGGGAGAGATTGAAAAGTGCATCAGGTTTGAATTTGGCTCGAATTTATCAACTGGACAAAACAGCTGGGAGCTTAAACCTGAGTGGCTTCCTTAATTCTTAAGGCAGCCTCTCTGAACCTGCTCTTTCCCTCTTCTGGTTTGGAGGGCAGTGTGTACAACACCAATGGTCAAGCCAAGTTTAATCCAACTCTTCTATTTGAGATGCCCTACATTGGGAAAAACCAATATATGGAGTTGGGGGTTGAGCAGTGAAATCCTCGGTGCTCTCTCTTGGTGCTTGGCTCTTTGCTTGCAGATGTTTCCTTGTGTCTGCTAAACGGAGCAAACTCACATTAGTTGCAACTGGTGTTACTTAGTTGAATAATATCTGCAAACAACCAACCAAGCTCAGAGAGTACCAAGGACTCCAGACTAGGAAAGATAGCTAGAAAGGCCTGTGAATTAAGTTAAATGCTTACATGATTTTCCTGAAACCGAAACTGCATTAAGAAAAGCTTAAAGTGGGCTGTTGATTCTTGGAATATTCTTGCACAAATCACATAAGCCTTTTCCTTACATGCAGTTTTCATTGGCATCTCGATGCTCTTTGATGTCATGTTACACCAGTCCTTTGTATAATGTAAACCCCATTTCCCCCCAAATAGAATGACACAGAACCATGAGGTGTTGATATTGTCCTCACCGCCCCCTAATTTTGGAGAAGTATGTTAATGCAATGAAACCAGCTTTTATCAATAATTATAAGATGGGAGTATTTTAGTATGATTCTATTATTTATTGCATTTATATGCTACCCATCTGGTGATTAAGCGATTCTGGGCAGCATGAGTGAGAAACATTGGCTATTCATCAATCAGCATGCTTTCATTGTAATCACCAATGAGAACAATGCATTTTATTAACTAGCCAGGAAAGCATGTAAATTTGAATTATTCTAGAATAAAGCTATTTTATACCCTAATGGGGGAAAAATAGTTCCTTCCTGGAACTTAATCTGAAGAAAAGAAAAGATTAATAGCTTTTTTCAGCCTATGGCCAAGTAATGGGCAACTACAAAGTTTTGCTGGATTATGCCCCAAACTCCCTCTCATTCAGCACTATTTCTTCTAGTAGCAATGGGCTAGTATTTCTAAAAAACTGACGATGGCTTCCCTTATAACTTGCCTCCGACAGCTGGTCTTCCAAAATGCACTGCATTTGAATAAGGAAAAACCTAAGGACATCTCTCCTCTCCATGTATTTAATGAATCCTCTTTAAAAATCGTCTCCTTAAGCCTCTTTAAAATAATCTCGTGAGAGACTGAATCTCCCCACATCTGGCAGTTATCTTCCCATCAGCCGTCTCCAACAGTGAACAGCTGCAAAGATACTGGGTAGATTGTAATTGTTTTTTGAAAGAGATTTGACAGATGCAGCTTGTCACAGGGTGAGAAAAGGAGCCAGGCTAAAAGGCCCTCTCTTAAAAGATCGAAGAGATCCACTGCTGTTCATATCCTCTGACAATTTCATGGAGATTCTCCCAGGGGTAAGAAGCATGGGAAAATACCCACTGCAAGGAATCAAATTCATGCTAATCTACATTTAGGCTGAGAAAATCTGGGAAGAGGTTTGTGGCAGGGGAAATCAGAGTGAGGAGTTGCTGGTGCTGGGAGCCAACCAAGTGAGAATCTGTGAAGATGTGCTGCAAGATTGCCAAGTTAATAAACCCAAAGCAACCATCAATCTTCCAAAAGGCAATCTTTTATAAAAGAGTCAATCTCTTAGGAAGCTGGCAAAATGCTATGATTTGTGCTCCATATACATACATTTGCAATGCATGTGCTGATCACATTCATAGCTCTGCTTTGCCTCCCTGCCTTCCTCATCTCAGAGCTTTTCTTTTACACTAGGAAAATTGTGGGGGTGAGTGGGAGGTACCACACAAGGGGGAAAAATGTAGATTTTCTAAAAAAAAAAAAAAAAAAAGAGAGAGCAATCGTATCACCACAGCAAACTGGAAACGTCACACCTTTTCACTTTACCTTCACCACCACTGAGTGAGTTGCCAAAGCCAGATAGGTTGGGTCGACCAGGCTGAGGTCGTGGTCGGTTGGTAGTAAGTAGCGTCCCGCTTTCAGCACAGTCATCACCTGAATAGCCTGGGCAGCAGCGCCACTCCAAGTCTGAGACCATCTTGTAGGCCACTTTATAGCGTGGGCGCACAAAACTCCGGTATCTGTCAGATAGAAGAAAGAGTCAAGAGCAGGGGTGGGGCTGCTGGGGGTTCGCAGGGGTTCAGGAGAACCTCCAGCTAAGATTCTGTGTAGTTCAGAGAACCCGCAAATCCCACTCCTGGCTGGCCCCGCCCTCCTCTCCCAGGAGTCCTCATGCGGCCCATTTTGGATGCAGGTAAGTGCAGGGCGCACGCGGAGGGTCGGGGTTGGGCGGAAAAACGGGCCTAGCAGAAGTTCGGGAAGGCCGGAGTTTCGGGCCTTCAGAGCCTAGGGTGGCCATTTTCACCCTCCCGGAGGCAACAGGAAAGCCTCCGGAGCCCAGGGAGGGCATAAACGCCCCGCCGCCATGGTGCAGGAGACGGACTAGGCCACGCCCACTGAGCAACAGGGCAGAGAATCCCTTGCTAAATTTTTTGAAGCCTACCCCTGACCAAGAGGATTTGTGCCTGAAGTAAGAAATAGAGCAGGGGTCTTTTTGGGGTTAGCTATTTGCTTGGAGAAGTAATAATATTCTTGGCAGGCAGCTGGTAAGCAAACTGCTAGCATTACGTATTTCCCTTCTTAGGGTGAGGTGGTTCTCTATAGCATTTTTTTTCACCCCTGGGCAGTCAGCTCGCTGCAAACATTCCTCAGAAAAAGTTAACAGCTCCTCTAGTTTGAACAAGCACTGATCTCTCTTTCTGGGCGAACAGGCTTGTCAATGACTGATCTAAGAAAACCAAACAGGGTCAAACCTGCTTAATGCTTAAGTAGGAAACCACCGGAAATCCTTCAAATGTAGTTTACACTGGGAAGTGAAAAGTTTGCAATTCAAAAGATCACCGCTAGGAGGCAGCAGATCACTTCCATGTGCACGGCCCATTAACTTTTATTGGCACTGGGATCAGTGCCATTTCCCTGATGGACTGGGCACACGCCAGGCAACAGCCACAGGCATCCAGCCTCTCTTCCCCCTTTGCCCAGAGAAGTCATGACCTCTTACTCCACCCAGCTAGCAAGCCAACCTGCCAGTGAAGCTGGGATCAATGTGATTTGAGTAGGGGGACAAATGTGTTCTGTTTGCCCTACTGGTGTTTTCACTCCAAACCCAATTCTACATACTCTGCAATGACTGGGAGCGGTAAGAGATCTACAGTGACTTACACAGGTGTTCCCTTTTCCCTGCTTGCCCCTCACTCACGTGACAACACGAGGACACTGGAGTTGTCCCCAAGCACATGGCTGATAATCTGGTTTCACATATGTGTCGACTCCATCCTCCACCACACAGCTCACACTCCGGGATACCACATAGGCACACCAATTCCTGCAGTGGTCCAAGAAAGGAAGGTTGGGTTGATTCACGACTAAATTATTTTGTTCTGCTCCAGCCCACGCAGTCAGCCTACTTGCACAGAAAATAGTAGCAAACCCCAAAATCTACCCCACTTCCAGATTCCCACGTACGAGAGATGCTCTAATTCAGGTCTGAGGCCAGGACCTAAACGGCTTCATTCATTTTCAGGGAGATTCTCTGAGCAGCATGTTTCTAACTCCTGCCTGTTCCACCTTGTTAAAGATAAAGAGCAACGTTGCTTTGACATATTTGGCTCTTCTAGAAGAGAGGATGAGGATTTGAGAGAGGCCTTAAATTTTAATGCTTGTTTTAAATAAATCCCCAAAACAAAGGGAATGGTGGATATAGCCTCCAGGACTGGGAATGACTCTGTCTGCTCTCTGATAGGACCGAGTCTGCTGATGTCATTTATGTGCGCCTCTGCTGCTCCCTCCTTACCAGCTATTTGACTCGGTCACTCAGCAGGACAGACGTGGCATTCCGGTCCTCCTTCGAGTTAGATAGTTTATTTAGTTTCGTGAGTTTTTATATGTCTTTGAATATTACTCCTTTAGTTGTTTCCTTCCTGGTAACAATCAGATAGCCTTCGAGGCTATATTTACCTTCCTGGGGTGGGAACCCCCGCCGCCGCCGCCCTCCCTCGTTACTCTTCCGTTCGAATTTATCCCTTGTGAGTACCTTTTATTGATTTAAGGCTTTGTTACCTTAGTTTCCCTTCGTTTTTCCCTCCGGTTACAAAAAAAATTTTTTTTTTAACCCTTTGAATTCGGCTTGGCTTTTCTCTAAGCAACTAGAGAAATGGAGAGGAATTCCCTGAGTTTTAGCAACAGCAAAGCTTCACTGATGTAATAAGATGGATGCCCAACAATTTCAAGCTCTCATATTCTTTATCACTCCCCGCCCCCCACTCCCTTTATTCTTTCTACATTTCCCAGCAACATGATAGTTTGAGAGAATGGGGAGAAACTCTGTCCAGAACAGGAAGTATAGATTGCAGCTTGCCAGTTAAGAACTTGCTGTACACAATGCTGATGAATTTGTATTGCCGATTTCTTAGCCAATTTCCTCATTGTTCACATATGTGCAATTCACTCACCTCCAAATAATGTCCTTAGTGCTTTAATACTTTTTTTCTTTCTTTCTGTAGGGGCTGGTTTTAGCCTTTTCAGGGAGATTGTTTTATATAGCAAGTACTTTTCTCTTAAGCAAATATCCATGACCATTAAGTGAATCACATGGTCTTTAAGCGGATCCAGCTTTCCACAGTGACTTGTTTGTTTGATGGATTATGTTCGCAATGTTTATTTTATGTTTGAATTTGAATTTGAATGAAGTTTGAGGGAAGGGGAGAATATTGGCCCAATCCTATAGGTCAGTGGATGGCAAACCTACGGCACGCCACAGGTGACACGCAGAGCCATATCGGTGGGCACGCGAGCTCAGGTCCAGCAAGCATGCGCGCACCAGCCAGCTGATTTTCAGGCCTTCTGCGCCCACTGGAAGTTGGGAAACAGACTGTTTCCAGCCTCCGGGAGTGGCTGGGGAAGGCTGGTTTTTTGCTCTCCCCAGGCTCCAGAGCCTTTCTAGGACCCTGGGGAGGGTGAAAACGGCCTTTCCCACACCATTGGAGGCCCTCCGGAGGCCGGAAATGGCCTATTTGGCAACTTCCAGTTGCACCGAAAGGCCCTTTTTTTGCTCTCCCATAGCTCCAGAGCCTTTCTAAGAGCCTGGGGAGGGTGAAAATGGCCGTCCACCCCCGGAGGCTGGAAATAGCCCATTTGCCAACTTCTAGAGGTTTTCGCCCTCTCTAGGCTCCTAGAAAGGCTCTGAAGCCTGGGGAGAGTGAAAAACGGGCCTATCGGGTCCACTGGTCCATCATGTGCCGTGAGCGGGGGGGGTCATGCACGGGAGGGGGCACATGGAATTATGCGTGTGGGCACACGTGCATGCGAGTCCCACGCACTCCCACCGTTTTTGGCACGCGATGACAAAAAGGTTAGCCATCACTGTTATAGGTATTTCCTTTTAAATATCCTTGCTTAATGAATGAAAATGAATAAAAAGGTATGTGAATGTACCTGATGAATTAATCATGGTAGAGAAAGCAGACACCTGAATTACAGATATGTGGTACAAGTTACACATTTAAATCTAGCTTTGTTTTTTTGGCTAATAAAATATTTGCAATAGGGATAACATGTCTTTTACTTTCTAGTGTTTCTGCTAAACAGCGTCTCTTTTTTTCCCCTTCCCCTTATTAAAGTGTGGGATCCTCTTTCAAGATGACGATGTGATTGTCCTTAATGGCAGTAAAGAGGACGTAGCGATGCTAAAGAAAAGAATGGAGGAGCGAAGGCTGAAAAGTAAAGTTGGGAAGGTAAGGTCTAACTAAACACATTTTCTGACGTTATATGCAGATACATGGATAAAATAAGGACAGGGTTGGAAGTTCTTGGTTCTGGAGCAATGGGGGTTACCTGGAACGCTTCAGTTTTTACAATAATAAATGTCATTCAAATGATTTCTCCTCCCCAATAACATTGCTGTGTCCTGTGGAACTCATAACAGAACACTAGGGCGTAATATACCGTACTTTTCGGAGTATAAGACGCACCCTTTTCCCCCCTAAAAGAGGCTGGTAATGTTGGTGCGTTTTATACACAGCCATTTTTGGCCTCCTAAAACTGCACCCCGTGTCTCCCATTTTCACCAAAAATGGGGCGCATAGAGAGTTTGGGAGGCTTGCAGGGTCAAAAGCCATCTGCTCTTATTTTTTTTCTCTAGAATGAAAAGGTAGTATGCCATCTAGTGGATGACAGATGACACAAACATACGGGGTTATCCATCTCTCAAAATTAAGCTTGCTTGACATATTTCTGTGCGTACTTTCGATGCATTGCTATGGCACATTTGGTTTTGTTGAGTAGTTTTCTTCTTTTTTTTGAAAATTCAGACAATTTAAACCTCATATAAAAGACAATTCTCTTTATTTCGAAACTCAGATATAGCAACTGCCCTTCTTTGGCCCAGAAAATGAAGTCGACTGCCTACCTTTCATGCTGGCTTTGCTCATTAGACCTATGACCACTTTACTGCAGGGATGTTAAACTCGATTTAATTGAGGGCCACATCAGGGTTCTGTTTGACCTTGGGAGGCCAGGGTTGGCGTGGCCACCTCGACATCAGTCATGTTGGGGGCGCCTGTGATGGTCCGAGCGCTGTGCCAGTTCCATTTCCGGCTGCGACAGCCACTTACAATCCTCTGCCAGTGAAAACAGAGCTCAGGAGAGACACATGCTGAGGCCTAAGTTCCGTTTTTGCTGGCAGAGGCTCTGCGGGCTGGTCCTTCGCTGTTTCCAGGGCGGTCCTGCAGGCCAGTTCTAAGCACCCCGCGGGCTGGATTTGGCCCACGGGCCTTGATTTTGGCATTCCTGCCTTACTGGAATACCTGCCAGAAGTTCATATTGATGATACATCTGGATTCAGGATACAAATTTTCTCTTAGGACAAGCATGTTTGCGTCACAATTTTTTCCCCAATACCTACTTATATACTTGCCTTTCAACATTATAAAATAAAATAAATGACTTAGAAATATGTAGCCTGGCCTTTAGCTAAGTAGATTGTGTAGTTTTGTAAGTCGAAAGCAAGGATGAGTGAATGTGTAAAGCATCTCTTAAGTCAAGTATATTCCTAGTTATCATATGTATCTTTTTGCTAGTCTTTGAGCTTCTTAAATTGTTTCTGGTTTGTTTCTTTTGTTTCAGAAATCCAAGAAATCTAAGGCAGCAGAGACCATTGTGAAATCAGAAGCTGCTGAAGGTGAATTGTTTATGTTGGGTTCGGTTATTAATGGGGAAAAGAGATTAAAGATCTTATAAATCAAAATAAATAAAACAGATGTTTTTATTCTGTTATTATTTGCAAGGATTATAAGCCCTTTTATTGTATGGAAACTAAATATTGAGAATAGCCTGAGGGAGATTTTGTCTTCCTGTGTCAGTCACAAAATAATCTAATTGAAAAAAAGAGTTTCAGTAGTAAAACTAATCCATGCTGCATCATTTTACCTTTTTTTACTATTATATAGATTCACAGAGTCCATCTCAAGTAAATACTGCAAAGGATGCTACACAAACTGGAGAAAAGAGAAGCATTACTTTCTGCAAGAGTACAGGTTGGTGTAACATTTCCAAACTTTATTTATAAATTACTCCATTCAATAGTATTACAGGTGAAGCTGTTGCAGCCAAGCGCCTTCTTCCATAAACTGAAAGATCAGAGTTGACAGAATTAAATTGCTTTCTTATTAGAATAGAATAGAATTCTTTATTGGCCAATTGTGATTGGACACACAAGGAATTTATCTTTGGTGCATGTGCTCTCAATTTGCATAAGGAGAATAAAATACATTCATCAAGAATCAAAAGGTACAACACTGTCGTTGTGTTTAGTAGTTCTGGTGTGCAGTGCTCTATAGTGTGGTTTTCATTGTAGAAGTTGAAACCATGTATGTCCAGGATGTGAGGGATCTGTAGATACTTTCACAGCCCTCTTTTTTGACTCATGCACTATACAGGTCCTCAATGGAAGTTCTTATTGAGAGTACTTTCCCTATTGCTGTTAATCATGGTTAAGTGTTGAGTTTTAAACCTACGGAAACTAACCAGGCTTCCATCTTAAGTAAAAATTGAAAGTGAAATATTTACACTAACTGTGCTAAGCAGCTTGCTTGAACTTGGTTCTTGGCAGATTTAATTGAGCTGCTGTGTCATCTTTAAGTTAGCAATACCTGAAAGATTCCCTGTTATGCCTCAGAGGACCAAACTTTTGTAAGATGTAACTATCTCTGTGAAAAGTACCGTATTTTTCAGAGGATAAAACACACTCCCCCCCCTTAAAGAGGGTGAAAACTTGGGTGTGTCTTATACACCGAATGTAGCCACCCCCACCCTTTGGCCTCGGCCTCCCAGCAATTTGCTTCCTTGCAGCAAACAGCGCAGAGCCTGATTAGCACAAGCAGCTGATTATCGGCCTCCCGACCATTAGCTGATTCAGAGTGCAGGCAGGCGGCAATAGGCTATGGCAATCCCTGAAGCCTGAAACTATTAGCTGCTTTTGCTAATCAGGCTGTGCTAAAACTGAAAGTGAAACTAAAACTGCAAGGAGGCAAATTGCTGGAAGGCAGAGGAATATTTTTATTTTCTTGGGCTAATTAGGCTGTGCTGAAACTGGCTGTTTGTTGTTTGCTGCAAGTAGGTAAGTCAATAGCTAAATGCCTATAGACTGTTCAAATTATTAGACTTATTTTTATAAGACCTCTTTATTATTGTTGTAGACAACTTAACAAAATGAAGAAGCTTTTTAAAATAAATGCTTGATTTCAAGAGGCCCAGTACTATTGTATTTTCTTTTAAATAGCAGAGAATAACGTATACTTCCAGAAAGCCACATCAATTTTAACAGCATCTGTACAAGTATAGTC
>JANHFT010008207.1:162168-177398 GCA_032467955.1 Pseudoxenodon macrops | reverse complement strand
GATTGTTGGGGGCAATATGCTGACTCTGTAAACTGCTTAGAGAGGGCTGTAAAAGCACTATGAAGTGGTATATAAATGGATTATATACATGCATGTGTACATATGTGTGTTTCTGTGCATAAATATATGTATTAATATATAAATCAAATTAAAAGTGATAATTTCTGGTCTCAGATGATAGGTACAACTCTGCTATTACTAAATGGAAAAGGATAGAAAGCTTGTGCGATAAAAAGAGTTAGGAATAGCTTCCTTGACACTTCCATTCCTACAATCGGCAGATATAATAGAAAAATGGATGTTGTTTCAATGCTCCTTTTACCTGTTCCCATTCTCATATTCTGTGTTACCACAATCTGGCTTGGTCCACACATTGAATTCATAGTCTGCAGTGGGGAGGGAGTTGCCAAACACTACTGAGGCAGTAGAAGTATTGATGCTGCCACTGCCATTCAAGCTGTTGTCACCATCACCTTCCTGGTGTTCCACCTTCTCAACATGAGCCAAATTGCCAGAGTCAAATTTGGAGCTGAACAATAGGCCACCACAGCGTATTTCCATCGTAATCTCGGTGACCAGAGTGGTTTCATCCTCCTACAATATGTTGTCTGAAGTACTTCCTAAAGAACAAAATGGAATGGCCATATTTTACCTAAAATTCCTCTTTACCTTTACCTATTATATCATACTGATAAGAACACACACAAAAAATCTCTTCAGTCAATACTGACGGAGCCCAAGTTTACAAAAACAAACTACTGGATCACAAAACCTATATTCTGAACTTCCTATAAGAATATCATTCAAATTCCTTCAAGTGGAAACATTTAACATTTTCTCAATCCAGACTACCATCATCATTTTTGCCAAACCCAGTACTGAAAGTTGGCCCCAAACCTGCCTTCAGAAAGTTGTTGGATTTCAGCAGCTTGAATGTAATCAGAATGTCTGCAGTCATTTACCAAAGAAGATATACTACTTGAGACATAGCTGTCCACAAGCAGCAGGAATCGGATTGATACAAGTTATATTATTGATTTAACTTGCTGTCAGGTTTCAGATCCCTTTATACAGTTCTAGCTTTAAATTCAGTTGGTATTTGTGAATAACTTTGGTTATTGTTATTGGCTTTGGTCTGGAGAATTCAGGAAATACCTGAATTATAATAACTCTAGAAATACCATGCCTAGATTGATATTTGGAACATTTGGAGTAAAGGGCAGCACAAACCAATCAAACTGAAGTAAGTATTTTTAGAGAAATTTGCAATATTTGGGGGGGGGGGTTACTTTACAAAAAAAAAGCAAATAAGGGGAACATGGTAGTTTAAGAAAATGTTCTTAAGACATTTTTCTCACTCTTTCACAGAGAGCCAGTAAAATGTAGTGATGAAAGTGTTGGACTGGCACTTGGGAAGACACTAGGTGAGTTTGGGACAATCACAATTTCTGAACCCAATCTCACAAGGTTGGGGGGGGAGATTAAGGGGGGGGAAATGCTACATGTAAACCTTAAGGTTTCAAATGAAATGCAGGTATAAAACTAATAAATACATGCACAAAATTAAAAGTACAAGAATTGATGACCCAGTTATCCCAGCCAGGCTAAGTCACCCATGGCAAGGTATGTTTAACTTGGTTTCAACACAACACAGTATGCAATACATGATCCTGTAAATTTGAATAATATCAAGGCTCAGTTCACTCCTTGGCATAATGTAATTGGTTAATTGTGTGAACCAGTCACAATATTACTCTGGATACTGTTGACTGGGAGATATGAGAGGCTGCTATTGTGCTCATATCCCGCGGGACACGCCATTCCTGAAGAATGTTCCTATAGTAGAAAACTACATAACGGATATAGAAAAGGCTGTAAAAACAACAAAGTCTGAGCATGTTTTCGTCAGAGTGGGAGGAGACAGATTAATCCGTAGGGTTATTACTATCTTTTGCCTAATGGCTCAGTGGATACCTGAGCGTCACGCCCCCTCCATTTCCTTCCCGTTCGTAGGGGCCGCCTGCCATATGGAGTCAGAAGTCAGCCAGGTAGACGCAGAAGGGTTATTTTACTGTCCCTTTTATTCTTTCCGTCCCCCTTTCCGGAACCGAAGCTTCGATGGAGGAAGGTCCATAAACTCCTATTTTTTAATTGTATATATTGGACACACACAGGTGAGAATAGGGGTAAACGGATGCGGCTATGGCCCCACCGCGGCCCACTCTCCTCCCTTCTCCCCTCAAATCCACCAACCTGCTCCCGTCGCCGCCGCCAGGGGCACCGGGCCAGGCCAGCCCTACCGTCGGCCGGTTGCCCAGGCAACAACAACGCTCTTTATCATAGGCTATGCTTCTTTAGCTGGAGCAATCCAGCTCCCTATTGGTCCGCTGCACCTCTCCATAGCAACACGACGCACCATTGGCTAGCCGCGTCTCTTCCATGGTGACACGGTTGCTACGGTAACCGACGGGGCGGGAGCGCCGTCAATTAACTCGTTTTCGTTGCAAAGTGGGTGACCCGAAGCCGTTGGTCCATCTCGCGGGTGGGCGTGGCTACGAGCACGTCGCCTTACTTCTATCTGACTTGTGAGGGGCTTTCATGGAAGGACCAAATAGCGGGGCTTTGCCGGGGACGGTGTCGGAAGGGGATGTCCGCTCCTCCCAAGCCCGCAGGGACCGCGGTGTGCCCAGCGGGAGATGATGGTAATGAAGTGAAAAATATCTTAGCGGCCGAGGCGACAGATAAAAACAGGTCAAACGTCGGCCGCCGAAGGCCGGTCGCAGCCTCAACAAAGCGGTTCGGTTTCTCCCCTCAGCGGCTCAGTTGCATCCGACTTCCTTGGGAGGTGCGCGGTGTTATATTCCGGATCGTTTTCAGGAACGCAACGGGAGCGTCTTTCGCTCCACTGGGAGAGTCCTGAAGGCACCTGGCAGAGCGAAGTTTTGACCTCAACAGCAACAAGGCCCGAGTTGATTTAACCTCCTGGGTCTCTCAAGGAAGATGTCAAAGATCTAAAATTTTAAAAGTTGCCTCAGGCTGCCATCCTCCTCCGCTTCTTTGCCTTCTGAAATCCCTCCCGTTCGAAGCGCCGGATGTGCGGTAGAGCTGATTTTTACATAGCCCTCCCGTCCTCGTCAAGCGATGTCCCTTTGGGAACTGGATTGAAGGACCGCAAAGAGCTGTACTAAAAATATATATATATTTACATCATTAACAGGAGGAAGATGTTGCCTCAAAATGCCAGACGTTGAGGCATTTTTTTAAAATAGAGGCTTTCCCTTTAAACAGCATCAAAATTGGAAGTGGAGGATGCGGGCATCGATCCCGCTACCTCTCGCATGCTAAGCGAGCGCTCTACCATTTGAGCTAATCCCCCGTTGTTATAAGTCTCTTTTTCTCTTAGTAAGAAACTATAATCATGAAACTACTCTATTGTAAAAAAATAATATATAATTCAGAATTATGGTTTGGTTTTTGGCAAGTTTTGTTCCTCTTTGGAGATCTATAATTAAGCTGCTTCAATTGGTAGAAAGGAAGATATTGCCAATATTTGGAGGCTGGAAGGAGTAGCAGAAATATTTCTCATGTAAATGAGCCCAAACTCTACATTTAGAATAGAATAGAATAGAATAGAATAGAATCCTTTATTGGCCAAGTGTGATTGGACACACAAGGAATTTGTCTTGGTGCATATGAAAAGCTTGACAAGGCTGCACACTAAGGTACCCGAGCAAGAAACTGCTAGAACTCAAACCGTAAGACTACTTGCACCCAGAAAATAACAAAAGGAAATATTTGTGAGAAAAAGATTGCACTTTGTGCCCTGAGTTAGGGCTACAGTAGCTGACCTGCAAACAACTGAATAATAACTAGATGGCAGCAAAACAATATAGAAAACTGGTGCCATCCATCATTCATCCAGATTCCTGCAGCTCATACATGGCACAGTAACTATTGTGTGCTAGAATTGGGAGACGGATGGAACCAATTCCAGAAGGTGCTCAGACTAAAGGAAAAAATAGTCCAATCTATCAAAAGCAGTATTGTAAAAGACAGATTACGACAGGAATGCAAGTTAAAATAGGCAGGAAAGTGGAAAGGTAACACCTATCCACTCTAGATGAGTGCAAATCAACAAAACCAGATGGATTACATTCCAGAGTGCTGAAGGAACTGGCAGATGTGATCTCGGAACCACTGAACCATATCTTTCAAAGATCCTGGAACACCAGGAAACTACTAAAGGACTTGAAAAGAGCTTGATATGGTTCCCCTCTTCAAAAAAGGGAAAAATATAATCCAAGATACTACAGACCAATCAGTCTGACATTAATACCATTAATATGTCATGTGACTGGGTGGGAGTGAGTGACGTCGAGTTGGCCATGCCCACCCAGGTTTTGTGGCTCCGACTGTTTTGTTTTCTATGGGAAATGAGCCCGAGTGGCTCTTTGTGTGTTAAAGGTTGCCGACTCCTATAGACCATAACCTATTTCCTGGTAAGATAAAAAAAATATGGGCTAGACCACCAGATAGATTTGTAATTGGCTAATCAACCAGACTCAACATGTAATCCTCAAAAGAACTACATCTACATCTGGAGGGAAACATGCAGTGGCATTCTCCAAGGTCTAAATGATTTAGATGAGGTGATAGAAGGGGAACTCATCAAATTTGTACACAACAGCAACCTGTGAGGGTTCTAAAAGTCCTAGTGGTCAACCTTTTTAAAATATGAGCCAGCAGTATGCTGCAGCAGCCAAAAAAGCCAATGCAGTATTAGGCTGTATCCAGAGGGGGATAATATCAAGATCATGTGGATACCACTTTATACTGCTTTGGTAAGACCACATTTGGAATAGTACATCCAGTTCTGGTCACAATACAAAAAAGATGTTGAGACTTTGTAAAGAGTCTAGAGAAGAGTAACAAATACGATTTAGGGCTGGAGGCTAAAACACGAATCATTGTAGAAAGAGGATGTGTCTAGTCTAACAAAGAGAAGGACGAGTGACAATAGCAGTCTTCCAATATTTGAGGGACTGTCACTGAAAAAGCGTCAACTTACTCCCCAAAGCATCTGAGGGCAGGCGAAGTAATGGATGGAGAGTTATCAAGGAGAAATCCAACCCAGAACTAAGAGGAAATTTCCTGTCAGAACAATTTATCAGTGGAACAGCTTACCTTCACAAGTGGGTGATCCATCACTGGAGATTTTAAAGAAGAAATTGGACAGCCATTTGTCCTGAATGATATAGGGTCTCCTGCTTGAGCAGGGGCTAGAACTAGAAGACATCTAAGGTATCTTCCAATGGTGTTATTCTGTTAAAGCAGGGATGTCAAACTGGTGGGGCACAGGCCACGCCCACCCCAGCTCCGTGAAGGGGAAGAACATGTCACATGACAGTAATGTGACACCTATGTGTTAAAAGAATCTAAAAATCCACAACAGTATTTGGGTTCTCATGCACGTGGATGCTACTGCAGGTCCCTCTTCCTTCAGCAAGAACAGCATTGAGATTTTCCCCCCTGTAAAATGTAAATAGACAGAGATAGCTCTGCAGAAAAGGGAGAAGTAAATAATGGCCAAAGGGCATCCATGTCATCACTAGTAAAATGATGTCGTGCTCCAACTACAATGTTGAAGGACTGGATTATCCAAGAGAACATCCTTAAGAACAAACTGGTTTTAGATCAGGCAGACGAATTGGTTTCAGACTTGATTGAAAAAATATGTGTATTTTGCTCCATGGGTCACTTTTATGCATCTTTATTAATTGCAGGGTGGCTTTTGATTCAGTATAGCAGAGTTTATTATGGTCCAAATTGAATAACTCAACAATTGCTAAATGTTTTCTGCTGCTCATTGCTGCACTAGGGATCTTCCTTGCAGATCAGGACAGCTCTCCACTTAAAATACTGTATACTAGTTCCAGCTGTTCAACCTCTATATTTTTAATCCAAGACAACACACATTTGTGACCCTAAACTGACAAAAAGACATCTCCCAATTTTGCTATATGGAGATGATCTTCTTAGTCTATTTTTAAGGTACGTCTGAAAAGGGCATTTGCTGCTTTGGTTCAACATTGCCAAGAGGAACCGTTGATCAATTATTTAAAAAAACCAAGAAAATGTTTTTTTTCTAAAAGACCCACAGCCCATTAGGTGAACTATCAACAACTACATAATCGAGCACCCTCAAATAACTTGGGGTTGCATTAAAGCAAGGAGAGTCACTCATGCAACTTATATTGCTCATCTTACACAGAGTACCTCAGCCATTTTGTAATTTCATCATATGCTCAGTAGTTCTCTGTTGCCTGCTGTCATCAAACTTTTCCAGGCAAAAGCTCTAGCCCAACTTCTATTTAGATCAGCAATGGGTCAAATAGTAACTTCAGACCCACAAGAGATCATACAATCCTGATTGTTCAGCTACATCTGGCACTCCTAAATTTGTTCTTATAATTCATTCTTATCACAATAGAAACTACAGCACGGATACCAGCAATTAACTTCAATTAAACTTAACTTGTTTTAGGTCGCCCCACCTCACTCTGAGCGATCATTTTCAATCCAGAAGGAAGGAGGCTCCCTAGCATTTTGCTGTCAACTCCCAGTTAATTTATGCACATTATATAAGGACCAGGCCAGAGAACCTATTGCGTCACACCTCCTGGTTAGACCTGCAGATTAATTATCCAGTTTCTGTGGGAACCCATCTATATTGATCAGAGTCCTAATATCTATCTTTATGCATGTCTACATTTTTCTTTACCCCTTGAATGTGGATGGACCTTGACAAGGACATGCTGCAATGCCCTTTCTTCTGGGGCTGATGCATACAGTAGGTAGAACAACAAAAATTCCTGTAACTGGCTGCTTGTGCCTTGTGTATGGAAGAAATAAAGTGAATTACACATGTGCTTTACATTGTAGCTCTTATCTGGCCTTATGCCAAAATTTACCCTTCCTTCGTAAGAATGTGAAGGCAGTGAGAAATCTTAATATAGACTTATAAGACATATCAAAAGGGGCAGATGACATAGACATGAATTATATGAAAGCAGGTAATTAAACCTTTATTGTACATGACAAAAGCCTCACACAATTGTCATGACCAGGTCCACCATTGTAAGCTTGCTGAGCTAAAGGGAGATATGTGCTGCACAGGACTCACTTTTACAGCTGGCTCGCTTTTACAACTGAATTATGAATGCACGACTAGCTTTTCTTTGTGCATCCCTGATATATGGTATTTGGTAACAGCTGCAGTCGACATATTTAGACTAGAAATATGCAACCAATTGATTCATGGGTCTCAGAAACCTTGGGGATTGTAGTCCCTAAAACACATTAAAAATAATGAAGTTACTAAATATACGAGCAGATATACGAGCTAAATAAAAGCAAATAGTGTTTTTGCCTTGGTGGCATCACTTCTTTGTCCTAGTCTGGAAAAAAATTTGGAACACCATTCAGGGCTCCAAGGCTTTGGACCTTCATCAAAAAAAGATGGCTCTTCTGTTCTAGACAATGGGATGTGTATATCAGTACATCCATAGGATAACCAGTTCAGGGAAGGCTGAGATATACTAACTGATAGGTAGGAGCAACAGACCAAAAAGAACCAATCTCTAACCTATTAGTTCCCCATTGCATACTTTCACACAAAGAGATATATCAAATCTTTCAGCTGAAAGAGAGCCAATGGCTCATCAAGCTATTTAAGGCAGAGGGATGTATAGGATAGGTCCTACTTCAATGCTAAAATGACATTTCCAAGCCACTGATCCAGTTGAAGCGACTACAGCAAAACATTGGGGAAGGAGTGAGCATAACAAAATGGCACTCATACACTGGCTGGGAGACTGACCTAGCTTATCCATCCCTTCTTTCTTTAAGTTTCAACTAAGACTAGGAGGTAAGGAATATCTGGCCCTCAGCCTCCATACACCTCAGAATTCAGACCTTAGTTGAATGATTTACTGTACCTCATCCAGATTTCTTGCAAGAATAACCTCTTGTTTGGGAATGGGGATAGACACAAAGCCAGAAGTTAAGTGTTGTCAGAAAATAACAAGTGGCCATAACAACATGTTCATCTCTAGGTCTATTACTAAAGTTTCATCTATTTCAGACTGTTGCACATTATTCTCAAGAGAGAAGTCTCACTCACTCCACATCAGTAGATGTGTATTCCAAAGTGAAGTACAGTAAGGCAAACACATTTTGGGGGAAAGGCCAAGACCCTTTGCTTTGGTATAAATAAATTAACATATTAATTGCTTTCAGAAGTGGTTTCCCAAACCTTGGGAAATATACCAGAAATATCTCAGATCCAATAAAGATGGGAAGTAAACCAATAAGGTAGCATTCAGTAGGATAACCAGACTGTAGGACTGGCTCAAAACTTCAGGGGGCACATTTATGATAAAAGCTAAGAATAAAACGAAGAGCTCCATGCATAAAGTGGTAGGAAGTCACTGGCCCAGCAACCAATTTATTTGAGTTATTACTGAAAGAGGACGTGCTTTTTCAAAACCATTGCTGGGATACCCCTTGCTCTCTGAAATGGTTATTACCATTGTAGCCTGGGGCAGTCATATCAAGGAAACAGCCTGCCAACAGCTGCCTGGGAGCTCAGCTGTGAACAAGCCTGACAGCACAGCAAATTGGGAGCTTGGAGATATCTGGTCTGGGAAGCTCTGGACTTCTGCAACAGGTCAAAGTTGTGCTGTTCTTTGTTTTGATGGTCAGACTAAAGAATAAGCAAATTGGTACATCCTGCTTTAGCCATCCAGAGAGCAGTAGCCTAAACTTCATTTTCAGGTTCTGAGCTTAGGGTCACTGCTAGTGCCTAGAGATTATGGAAACAGCCCAGTCCTTAATGGCCACAGTTGTATCCTGCAAGTATGTCCAAGAAGATTGGATGAGGTTGGTCAGATGAATTTTCAAGCAGGTCCAGGACCCTTCATCACTAAAAGAAGAAACAAAAAGTGATTGACATAGCATGAGCCATTTAAAAGAACTGAGATAACTGCTGATATTGACTTACCTTATTTTTCAGACTATAAGACGCACCGGTGTATAAGACGCACCAAGATTTCAAAGAGGTAAGAAAGAAAGAAAAGTTTTTGTCCTCCCCGGCCCCAGGAGCACTCTGCAGGCCTCCCAAACCCTCTGTGCACCATGTTTTTTGCAAAAACGGGCCTGTTCTTGTGAAAAATAGCCTGTTTTTCAGCCATTTTTCAAAAAAAACGGCAGCGGTTTTGCCTTCCCCCAGCCTTCAGAAGCAGTCTGCAGGCCTCCCTCTGCGCACTCTGTTTTTTGCGAAACCGGCCTGTTTTTTGCAAAAATGGGATGCAGGGGCAGAGCTTCAGGAGGCCAAAATTGCTGCATTCGGTGTATAAGACGCACCAACATTTCCACCCTCTGTTAGGGGGGGTGTCTTACACTCCGAAAAATACAGTATGTTTTCTATTAAATTTCTTTTCTTAAGCATTTAGATACCACAAAAGGTGGAACTAATTTTTTTCTCCCAGAGTTTTTGTCCATGGAGATTCTCAGTCATTCATGGTTGGTTCTCAGTCATTCATGGTCATTCATTCATTTGGGTCATTGTTGTCCCAAATGTGCTTTTTCAAGAGGCAACTGGACTTTTTGGCTTGTCTTTGAAGACGTTTCGCTTGTCATCCAACAAGAGTTGAAAAAGCTTCTTGGATGAGAAGCAAAACGTCTTCAAAGAAAAAACAGAAAGTTCAGTTGTCTCTTGAAAAAGCACCTTTGGGGTCCCAGAATTTTTCAATATTTCAATAGAGTTATGTTTAAATAAAACAGGAGGGTTATCAGATATTTAACACTAGTTAATTTACCCTCATTAAGCAGAAAATTGCACCACTGTTATTCAATGCTTTTCTAATAAAATTCACATAATTTTAGAAGACGCCATTCAGGGGCCACCATATAGAATATTTGGATTCACACAGGGCTGATGGTTGCCTGTGTGACTTAGTTCAGATTATGGCTTTATTTTTGCTTCAGCTTCCCCCATTCAGGCTTTCACTTGATGGCTCCCTAATTATAAAGATTAGATTATAAATTTACAAGGCATTGACAATCTGGCTGTTTCCCCAGGTATTTGGGTCATGGAATAGATGAGCTCTGCTGCTACTAATGGTAAGCTAAAAGTTTATTCTTGGGCATCAGGGGATTATATTTTGTGGATTTGTTCATTTCAATCTTGTAAGATGCCCAGAGTCATTTGTGTGAGATGGGCAGCTGTATAAATCTTTTAAAAATAAAATATTCATACAATACATTTAATATTACCAAACTGCTATTGCAGATAATTGTTAGTTATTGGAGAAATATTATTTACAGTCATTGTCCATGTCAACACAAATCACAAAAGGCTACACACAGAAGAAATAAATCTGAGTAGATGACCAAGGAAGAAAACAGGAATCTGAAGCTTAGACTTACTTAAAGATGCTAGGAAGAACTCAAAAGACTTCAGCAAAACTGTTCGTTTTGTCTTAGAAGAAATTCAGCCTATTCTAAAATAAGGTGTGTAAAATAGTTTAGTGACTGAATCTGTGGAATTTTAAATACAGTTTAATAAAAATATAAACAGAAAACACCTATTGCAGTGGTGAAATCCAATTTTTTTTACTACCAGTTCTGTGGGCATTGCTTGGTGGGCATGGTGTGGCTTGGTGGGGGTGGCAGGGGAAGGATACTGCAAAATCTCCATTCCCTCCTCACTCCAGGGGAAGGATACTGCAAAATTCCCATTCCTTCCCCACTCCTGGGGGAAGAATACTGCAAAATTCCCATTCCCACCCCACTCTGGGGCCAGCCAGAGGTGGTATTTGCCAGTTCTCCGAACTACTCACATTTTCTGCTACCGGTTCTGCAGAATCTGCTGGATTTCAGCCCTGACCTATTGTACTGACCTAGATAAATATATAAATTATATATAAATAAATGAATTCACTAAGTACAGATATGTTTGCTTCCTACAGTACTGAAGAAACTTGATAATGGTAGACTGACCTTGACTTGATACTCTATCCCAGTGATGGCTAACCTTTTCCAGACTGAGTGTCCAAAGCGCGTGGACGCCCGAACCCCCAAAATGCAATGTGCACACGCACGCCCCCGCACGCACATGTACAGCATAGACCAGCTGGCTGGCGGGAAGTGAATATGCATGTGCAGTAGAGCTGAACTCGCATGCCCACAGAGAGGGCGCTGTGTGCCATCTCTGACATGTGTGGTAAATATCAGTTAATGGTATATGTCCATTATATTCAAAAAAAGGAAAAAGGAAATACAGTGTATTCCACTAGTTTCATATCATGAAAACATTCTAGACATTTCTAAACACTATAAAAAAGTTACGATTACTAGAAATGAGGATGAACTTTCCAAGAACAAAACTTGTCAGACTAACCTTTCATTATTATTTGGTTAATTTCCTTACTAGATCATGAAAAAGTTAAGAATATAATCAGTATATAGCTGGCTTGAAACAATTGGTTCCTGATCAGGTTAAACTGATGTCTTCATGAAGTCATCCTGAAATCTTTATAGTTCATTAATGTCTTAAGAAGTGGAAGATGCATATAAAAATGCCAATGACACAAATTTACATGAAATGGCTACTATTCTAAAGTACAGAAACAAATCAAAAAATTATATTGAGGTTAGAAAAATTAGCTTCACTTATAAAAAAATAGAAATGCACAGACACACACACAGGTGCATGTGCATGTTTAGTATGGGAAATGTTTGACTTGGTAATACTGTAGCATATGTGAAAAGTTGTAGATAAATATGAGTCATTCAATTTTAGGCTGCATTGACAGAAATACAGTTTGTACATAAATTACAGAAAGTAATCGCAGAAGTTCTGCATTCATTAGACCACATGTTGAATCTTGTGTAGAGTTCTGAGTCCCACATTTTTAAGAAATATGAAATCAAAACAGGCGTGGAGAGATACAGTAAAGATAATTCAGGGATTTGAAACTAAGTCCTGCAGTCTGAAGAAAGATTGAAGGAACAGCGTATTCTCAGCCTTGAAAAGAGCAGGCATAAATATATTGGCAACTCTTTAAATAACTGAAATGATGTTACGCAGATGACTGAGGAGGGGGAGAGTATGGTAGCACTTTTCAAGTACCTGAAGAGTTCCTGAAAAAAGATGAAGGATGTGGAAAATGGTCTTCAGGCAGAGACAATCAAATGAATGCAAGAGATGTTTGCTAAAATAAGAGCAGTTTGACAGTGGGACCAGTGACTAAAGGAAGTAATGCAAACCCCTTCACTGGATGTATTCAAATAGAGGTTGAACAGACATCCAATTGGGAATTCTTTCATCTGTATTGCCATACTGAGGAGGGAGTTGGATTCAAAGGCCTAAATGATTCCTTCTATCTTTGATTCTAGAGCACGGTTTTCTTGTGCTTCAATTAGCATCTTAAGACATATTCATTACTGAAGCCATTGAAAATTTGCCACCTTGAGGATGATTGAAGCATTTATCATTAAAAATAAAGGTTCCCCTTGCACATACGTGCTAGTCGTTCCTGACTCTAGGGGGTGGTGCTCATCTCCATTTCAAAGCTGAAGAGCCAACACTGTCCAAAGACGTCTCAGTGGTCATGTGGCTGACATGACTAAATGCCGAAGATGCACGGAACACTGTTACCCTTCCCACCAAAGGCAGCTCCAATTCTTTCTACCTGCATTTTTACATGCTTTCAAACTGCTAGGTTGGCAGAAGCTGGGACAAGTAACAGGAGCTCACTCCATTATGCGGCGCTAGGGATTCGAACCGCCGAACTGCTGACCTTACTGATCAACAAGCTCAGCGTCTTAGCCACTGAGCCATCGTGTCCCTTTGCATCTTACTCAGCATTAAATTGGTGGTTTTTTTTCCCCTAATGTAAATTCAACATCTATGTCGGGTGGGAAACGATGGCCCCCTTTATGACTTGGAATTAGGAATTAGGAATTCTGGGAGTTGAAGTCTACAAGTCATAAAGGGGGCCATCGTTCCCCATCCCTGATCTAGGTATATCTATTCCAAATATAGTAGCACATTGAGAACCGTTTTCAATCTTCGGATCCACTGGATAATTTTATTCTGTTGGTGGGATTTTAAAATGTTTATCCTACAAAAGTGCTAAGCGAAGGATGTTCTGTGTGGCTCTGAAAACTGCTTTTCCCAGACTGACAAAGGTAAATATCGGGCAGGTTTCCAAGCAGACTCCTAGTTCTATTGGCTCAGCATTTGCATCACCTTTTTACTCCTTGAATCATGCACACGCTTACCTCATCAATATTGACAGTAGAGAGGGGAAAGCACCAACTCTTGGAAAAGATTCTCAAATTCCACTCTTTGTCCCTTTAAAATTGACTTATTAACAACCTGGAAAATGTTCTTGAAATTCCCAGAACCGCCCACCGTTGTAAATAATGGTCTGATTCTGACACTGTAAATTGCAAACATGAATTTTAAACTTGGAGAAACCTGTAAGGATTTTTTCAGTGTATGTTTCCAGTCTTTGAAATATTTGTAACCCAGAGGTGGGTTCTAAATCTTCTTACTGCTGGTTCACTCAGGAGCGCGCTGTGGCCACGCACGTCCTTAGGACGCACACGTGCATGCGCGGTGCTTTAAAAATCCAAGATGGCGGCATCTTTGGCACTGCAGAAAGAACCAGCTTGGAGCGTGGCACGCCCGAGTTGCTAACGGTTCTACTGAACTGTGCCGGTAAGTTACTAATGGTTCGGTAGAACCGGACTGAACCGTTAGAAACCCACCTCTGTTGTAATCCCATATCAGTTTACTGTAGGCTGTTTAGATTCTGCTGGCAAAAATACCACCCGGTATTTTAAAGCTCTTTCTCCCCTTCCCACAAGTTACCACATTTAAGAAGGAGCCTCTTTCCCCTCAGTATGGAACTTTTCATTCTGCTAGTCCTCAGCATTCATTCCAGTTCCAAGGTAGGAGAAAGATGCTGGAAATAAAATGGAGGGTGGATAGTTGGAAAGATGGTCTCTTGTTTATTTGGATGTCAGAAAGTTCAGTGACAGCAGCGTGTTTCTGGGGTGGCTGACAAAATGTCTGAGTGCATGGATGGATTTTTATAGGGTTCTGGGGTTTGGTGATTGAGATGCTCCAGGGGGTTGTGCATTATAGTGAGCCTTGTGTCTTTTGCTATTCTAATGGTGGTGGGTAAATCCTATTATGTCCTAAAGGTCACATCCTTTCCTTAGAATTTGGGTGTGTGGGGGGGATGTAAATTCTTAATCCCATCAGCTCCAGCCTTCTGTGGGAGCTTGTGACTGAAGGCGTTTTGTTTATGAATAGATTGGCTCAATCTTTCTTAATAGGTACAAAATATCCATCTTTAAAGATTTGAGTCTTCTGCTTGAGGCTGTTAAGAAAGACTGGGGCTGCTTTCTGCCGTTGTGAAGATTTTTCTCCATTTCGCCTTTGGGGAAATATAATATTCTGCCTCTTTTAATATCCCCCAAAATATTTCACTCTCTAAGAGAGGGAGAGAGCTTCCCCACAGTAGTCAACAGTTCCTCCCCATTGATCACAGTATTCCCAGGTGCTCCGTCTCTCTTCCCTGATCTATAATGAAGACGTTAAATAGAAACACACTTGAGATTCTTGGTTCCTCTGGCCCAGCAAAATACCTTTCCCCGTTACAACGATTTCATCCTGAAGATAATTTTTCTAAGGGCATGTCGGTGTGCATTGTCTCCAGATAATCCCCCTTCCACCACCACCCCGCACCCTTCACTTACCCAGCTCCGAGGAAGCAAATGTCACTAGAAACCTGTTCAGAGAGGACTTTGATAATTCTGCACCCTTGTAGATCATCCTGGAGATAATTTTTCTACTGCCGGAGCTTGTAGGGATCCGATTCCTACTGGCTTGTTTGACATTTATGTTCTGTTTCGTGTAGGTCTGTTCTGCCAGCCAAGAAAGTCTACTAATTCTTTTCACAGAAGTTCCCATATACACAAATGTGTATAGAGAGAGAGAGGAAGGAAAAGATGGGTGTACATTTTTCTCAAGTGCTTTGTTTTCATGGCTGGACATTTTGGCTGTCTACAGGTTGGCTCTGCGGGCAAATTTTCAAATTCAAGGGAAGGGAAGGGAAGAGAAGAGAAGAGAAGAGAGGAGAGGAGAAGAGAAG
>JANHFT010008207.1:129098-162068 GCA_032467955.1 Pseudoxenodon macrops | reverse complement strand
GCTATTTTTTAGTGCCCCAAGCATGTGTGCTTTGCGCGCACGCTCAAGGCGCAACCCTGAGCGAACCGGCAGTAAGAAGATTCAGAACCCACCTCTGCTACAGAAACGAGGGAGTGGGACATAGCCATTAGTTCCATTCCAGTTGCTTATCTGCTGTTATTTACAGAGTGTAAATAGTCGCACAATCAGTACAATATCCACAGATAAGGACCTACATGTGAATGGTTGAATACATTAGTGTTTGTTCTTCATGATCTGAACCCTTCTTTATGCAGCATGAAATGACATGAAACACATTCTTCACTTATATATTTCAACTGATTGCAGATGTTGAGAGTGACGGAGACACTGTGCTCTATCTTTCTAGGGGCGAAAAATAATGTGGAATTAAGGGGTGCACAGGTAGCTGAAGGAGGAGCTGTAGAGGGCTAGACAAATATGGAGCAGTTGCATCTTTAGCCATCTTTGGCAGGATTATACCTGGTAGCGCACCACATGGAACATGCCACGGCCAACTCACCACAGCTAATTTGCAGTGGTCAACTCATCGTGGTCAACTTGCCGCAGGACAACTCGCCATGGCTAGCTCACTATGGGACAGAGTTACATTAATATCAAAGAAGTGGTGGAATAGAATCATTAAAGAAAGGATGCAAAAGGAGGGACAAAATGAAACGTGAATGACAAAAAGTAAAAGAATTTTTAATAGGTTTAAATAATGCAATTGAATTGTTGAATAGTCCCACAGTAAATTGACTGCAGCAAATTGGCCATGGCAAGTTGGCTGCAGAAAGATAGCGAGTTGTCCCATTCTGGTGTTGCCTCCCTGCAGCACTGCTGACAGTCATGATCGACTTCTCTTCAATACCTTCTCTCTGCATATGATTTGAGAGGGGAAAATGTTGGAAAAATGAAAGGCTGCAAAAGGGGCCGTTGTGCTGCAGCCTCCATGGGGAGTTCGGGTGACAAAGGCTATTAGGTATGCAGGAAACATCCAAGAAAGCAGACTAGAAACTTGAGCTACCGGTATGTGCTCTGTTTTAAAGCCTAAGGACTGCCATAGAAGTAAGGCTGTCCTTGGCCTCCCTTGCTCCTCTAAAGAGATTGGGGGGATTGAGTTGTAAGAAAACAATGTACTCAGTCCCTGTAATACAGACATGCAATTATTCAATCTCTCAATGGCAACAACTGACTCTATACAGCCAGTTTAATTTGAGTGCAAAATAAATTCCATAATAAAAAGCAACTGCAAATGCCCCATAAAGCTATCTTTGCTGGCAACACAGTTTCCAAACTGCAATAAATTTATTCCTGGTAACAATATTATAATTGCTTCAATCCCTCCCATAGCACATCATAACACAAAATGAGAGAGCTTTGTCTGACTAGTTTGAGATTTTAATTTTTAATATCAAATATTTTTTTCTTTTAAGCCATGTTGTCTGTCCTTCCTTCCTTCCTTCCTTCCTTCCTTCCTTCCCATTGATATGTTTTCTTGCAAATGATTGTGGGGAGTCATCACTCTGGGTTGTTAGGATGACATCCTGCCCTGTCTTTGAGAGAGAGGTACACTTTGTGTGGAAGGATAAACCTTATAATCGTAATCTGTTCTGACAAGGCTGATCAAGTCATTGCATGCTTATTTAGCTACACAAACAGTCCTTCACAGTATGTGGCTATTCATCAAATTTAGCTCCACTCTGCCTTTTTCTTGAGTTTTCTGAAAGTATACAACTAGTTGTGCCAGGGAAGAAAGGCTACATGAACTACATAGCATGGATTTGTTTCTCATGTGCTAGATGTCTGACCAGAAATGAATCTTTTCCCAGAGGCATAATTAGAAATAAGCACACCTACTTTTCTCATGTCAGGATTGAAACAGCCAGTGGTGCTTGAAACCATTCTCCGTGAGACAAGTAGACAGGATGTCTACTGCCTGCTTGTGGAACCTTGCCCTGTACCAGCATTAGAGGCTGAATATGCCTGGTTTTATGCACAAAACAGCCTGGAAAACCAGAGATCACTGGAGGTTTTTAAGAAGAGACTGGGCAGCTACTTGCCTGAAATGGTAGGGTCTCCTGCTTGAGCTGGGGATTGGACTAGAAGATCTTCAAGACCCCTTCCAGCTCTATTCTGATTGATTGAGGATCAGAATGTGGCCACGATCATGTGGGCATCAGCCTTAGCCATCACTTATTTACAATATAACATAGATCATTCTTATTGGCCTTATTAAACATTGGGATTAATATTGCCGAATCTTTTGGAATATAACCAGTCTGCCCTATGTTTGTAAATAGGGATGCTGACTGAGGCACTCACCAGCTGCAATTGTTTTTCATTATTTCAGGCAAGACACAATCAACACCTGGGGCCTTATATATTTGTAAAAAAAACATCCCAGAAGAAGCGGTATCAAACCACTTCCATATTCATGCCAAGAAAACAAATATAGACCAGTGATGGCTAACGTTTTTGCCATTGCATGCCAAAGGTGGGGGAAGCGCAGGGGGATCGCACACACATGTGCCCTCACCCATAATGCAATGCCCTCTCCCCATATGCGTCCACAACCACCACCCACGCTCCCCTCCCCCCCGTGCATGTGTGCAGGCCTCACTGAAGCCTCTGGATTTCTTGTAGGCCCGTTGGGCTGTTTTTCATCCTCCCCAGGCTTCAGGAAATCCTCCTGAATTTTGTTTCCAAACTTCTGGTTGGGCCTTTGGGTCCATTTTTCGCCATCCACAGGCTCTGAAGACTTTCCTGAAGCCTGGGGAAGATAAAAACGGCCTCCCTCTCCCTCTGGAAGGGCAAAAATCAGCTGGCCAGCATGCACATGTGTGCTGGAGCTAACATGGGGCAATGCCTCGCATGCCCTCAGATATATTTCCATGTGCCATAGGTTCATCATCATGGATATAGACCAGCTCATGATGCCACCAGAAGTTAAGCTTGCTTCAACAAAAAAGCACTTTAAAAAAAATCTCTGCAGCATTTTATTTTAGAACCACAAGCACTTCTTACACATCCGCAAAATATTGTCATCCACAATTGACATTTGGATGGAAAGTGGATCAGCAGCAATTTTTAAATGTGTGCTGCTTGGTTCTACAATAACAGCCAGATTCTTGATTTTAACCTCCCTTCTCCTCATTTCCTAGACTGAAGAGAAGTTTCCTTGGGATCCCTTCTTCTGATATTCCCCTCAATTAAAGTGCAACAAACCAGGAAGTCCACGGGATAGATGATTGTGTAATGAAAGCAGGACACTCATTCACTCTCCCACACATACACACCATCTTCATTTTGTCACTTACGTAACTGCTAGACCACCACTGCTCTTCTATGGGATTTTCACCGACATATTCTTTTCTTGAAAAATGAAAAGATTAGTAGCAATTGCCTTCCCATCAATTCATTCATCAATGAAACAAGGCAAAGAAAATGTTGGTACAGGCCTCGTTTTCTCTCATTTGCCAACCAGGCTTGAGAGAAACAAGAACCTGGGTGCAGGAGGGGGGAAAAAGGAGAGGAAGTACTAACAGCAGGATGTACACAAATAAGCCGTCAACCATATGTTTCCTATCACAAAGGTCAAATGCTAGATTCTTAATTAAGAAATCTGAATTCTATGTCATCAAGACAGCCTGGGGCAATAGGTTATGTTCTCCCAAACGTAACACTTAATTGTTTACTAGCAACTCACGATGCTTTGGAACTTCAGGCGGTGGGGATATTTGGGACAGCAATTAGATGCCTATTTGAAGAAATCTCTTTGAGGCATTGGATATTGTCAAGCAAATTCTCCTGTATTAGGCACAATTAAGGCTGCGGTTGCCAAGCCACTAAACAATTCGCCCCGATTCACCCTCAACAATCAGCCCAGAAAGTATGAGGGCCTTCTGCTGATGCTGAAAACAGAGAGGGCAAAGGCCCCCCTTTTTTTAATCTTACAGTTCCGGATCATTTTAAGTATGAAGTAGTGGGTGCTTAGATGTCCTAGTATAAATATATCTCATCCTTATGAGAAAAACGTGAAACAGGCATCAAGAAGGGAATTCAAGGCTAAATCTAAGCAGCTTTCTCTAGTCTGGTGATTCCAGATGAGGAGAAATGTGTTGGCTAGAGAATTCTGGTGACTATCCATTCAGGGGTCGGTGGAGGAAGCATTAATGGAACTATGTGCTCTTAACTTTTTGTGGGATTTCTGAGCAAAAGGCTGCACTGAAAGTCAGCCTCAGGTATATTTCTGGACATCCACTGGGGTTTAACCCTTGATCAAAAGTGATAATTAAAAATGGATTCTCAGGTAAAACCACCCAGAAAACACAACTGGAGGAATGAATTATACTTTATTGTAAGGCAACATAACCTTGAAAATCGGAAAGTACAAATTTCGTGCTGTCTGAGAACTTGGGGAGGAAAAGAAATGTTGCCTTTTCTTCCTCTTTTTAAAATAATTTTATTAGAATTTATAAATATGAAGATAAAAGACTAACACAAACGAGGCAAAATATAAAAAGTAGAGAGAAAAGAGAAGCAATGAGAAAAAAATGTAAAGAAACACAGATATACAGATATAAAAGATGACCTCTCCTCTCCTTCCAAACTAATATAAACAATTTCAGTAATTTAACACCATTTCCAATATGTCTATAAAAATCTTATTCCCATATCTTATCCCTTATCCATAATCAAATCATAAAAACTCATCATTCACTTCTAATCAACAAATCTATTAAGAGCTACCAGAAATAGTAACATATTTAACCTTAATCTAATTATTCCATTTTGTATTCCAATTTATCTCATTCTCTAAGAGCAAAAGAAAATTTCCCCATTTATAAACAGATCTTTAAACCTTGCTGTTCAGTTCTGATCAGGAAGAAATTCCATGAATAGCTATTATAAACCATAACGTATATATTAACCCCGATCAAAGAAACCCAGTCTGAATTCCTTCTGTTTACTTTACTTGATCTTTAATCCCATCAAATCATGACCCACAAACTGATTTCTCATCGTTTTTCCTTTATCTTATCTTAGGAACAGCTTCATTTGTTAATATGTCCTTTTTGTAAATCCAGGCTAAGTGGCTTTCCAAGTCATTTGTGTGATTTATTATTTGTATGTTTCCTTTAATTATCAAGAAATCAGCTGGTTTCATTTGTTAAGCCATTGCGGCATTTTTCTCCATATCATTCCTAAATCTTCATATTTTTAAATCCATTTTTAGGTCCATAAAGGGGTGGGTTCTAACTTATCTCTCTGCTGATTCGCTGCCTCCCGCGCCGGGTGGGTGCGCCTCATGGGCGGGCACATGCACAGTAGAAAAAAACCCTGTAAAATTCCAAAAAACAAAGACTGAAAACAAGATGGTGATGCATGCACAGTGCCAGAAACTCGGCTTCTGCGCATGCACACAAAAAAAAACCCCGAAAAAAATTCAAAAACATTTGCTTTTTTCAAAAAAATAATTCAAAAAAAAGATGGTGATGCCCATGGCTCTGTGACATCACCAGCGGCCTACTACCTACTCAGAAGAACTGATCCGAACCGGTAGGAACCCACCTCTGGGTCCATAACACCATTTCCATATCATTTTTGTAAACTGGACGCAGCCTCAGTCTCTTTTTTTAATTCAATAAATACCGTATGTCCTCTGTTATAGTATCAGAAAATCTTGTAAATGATTTTTGGGCACTCTGTTCCCAAACAAACTTAATTTCTTCTAAAGTCAAAGAAATTACTGCATTGTATTAATGGGTCTCTAACCATTAGTTCTGTCTGGTTCTCTTTAGTTAACCTTCAAGTGCTCTCTTATCATCTGCTTATTTTCCAATCAACCAAACTTTTCAGTGGGAGGATTTCATACAATTAATTTCAAAATGTTCTTTTACAAAATGTTAAATATCCACAGGAAATATTCGTTTAAATTGATCTTGTGCCTTAACTTTCCAAAATCAACATTCTCATACTCCAGAATCTGTCAGAACCTGCTGTATTTCACCCCTGAATTAGGAGATTCCTAAAGTAGTTAAGCAAGGAAGCAGACAATCCCAATATCCCTTTGAAGGCACCATGTCATGGTCTAGGCCCTAGGCATAATTCTCTCCAAAGCTCCCAGAGATCTCAAACCCGCTGGAGGTCACCATTTCACTATCATCTAGGGCAGGGGTTGGCAATCTCAAACATTCAAAGAGCCACAAAGGTCCTAACCAGAACCCGTTCAATTCTGGAGCTGACTGGAAGTCCAGTTCCCCTACCATAGAGTCTCTTCCTAGCGCAGTGTCCTTTTTCTTCTACCTGTCCTAATCAAAAGCCTTATCAATTGTGAAGTTGATTAGTGACAAGGAGCCACAGAAGAGGGATGAAAGAGCCACATGCGACTCCAGAGCCGTTGTTTGCTGACCCCTGATCTAGGGTGTCCCTGTCAGTATCATCTGCAAATTCCCCTTCTATTCCCTCATCTAAGTCATTTATGAAGATATTGAAGAGTACTGGACCTTAGACAGAACCCAGTGGCACCTCATTTCTTACTCCCCTCCATGTTGATGTAGTACCGTTAAAGACTACTTGTTGAGTATGGTTTGTCAGCCAGTTAAAAATCCATCAGGTGGTGATGCTATCTATCCCATTTTTTCTAGCTTTTTTCTTACGAAGAAGTAGTCTGGTCTGCTTTGTCAAATGTCTTACTGAAGTCTAAGTATACTATATCCACAATATTTCGCTGGTCTACTTATTTAGTCAGTCATTAATTTATCAAAAAATGAAATAAGATTGGTTTGGCAAGATCTGTTTTTAACAAATCCATCTGGCTTCTAGTTATAACCTTGTTTCTAGATGTTTACAGATCTGTTTTTTTTATTGTTTTTTCCAGTATCTTCCCAGCTATTGATGTTAGATGGATTGATCTGTAGTTTTCTGTTCTGAGTTTTCCCCTCTTTTTTGAAGATAGGAATCACATCAGCTCTTTTCCAATCCTCCATTAGTTCCCCATTGCTCCAAAGAAAGATATGGTACAATGGTTATGAGATGACATCTTCCAGCTCCTTTAGAACTCTGGGATATAATCCTTCAGATCCCGGTCATTTATATGCATCAAGATCAGTCAGGTGTTCTTTTACCATTTTCTTGTTCTTTTATGTACAATGAGAGCTTATGCACCAAAGACAAATTCCTTGTGTGTCCAATCACACTTGGCCAATAAAGAATTCTATTCTATTCTAATTATATTTACACTACAGTAGTTCTGGGGTTTCTCTGCTTGTAATTAGCTTTTTCCTGTACTTTAAGAATAGATTTGATGATCAAAGTAGATAGTCTCTGATTTCAAGATTCACAAGTATATAATGGAATGAGAAGAATATTATATCTAAGATATCTGAAAGCCTTGGGTGGAGCTCCATTAAGGGTCTGGAACCAAAGTTCCTCAGCTTTCCCACTTCACAGCACCCTTGGAGCTTCAGTAAGTTTTTTTCAAAGCACCCCCATGCTACTGACTGGTGTATGACTGATGTTGAGTACTGTTATATTTTCCTTGAAAATTCAAAATATCCTATGGTGTCCTGTGACACTGCAGAGCACAGTTTGGGAACTGTAGACCCAGACAGTATTACATATGAATTAAAGATAAATAATTTTCAATTTAATTTTTATCTTTGTATCATCTGTTCTCGAAAATGAAGCTCCTGATAGTCTGCTCAAGGACCAGGAAGACTGCAAATAGAGGTCATTTGATGTGCTTATCAACTGCATGTGATTGACTAATATCTACAACCAGAACTGGAAGAACCTCTGTCGTAAGTAGGCCCAATTGTTATTTTTTGCTTCACAACTGTGTCAGCGATCAATTCCCACCTCTAATTACAGTCATCATTGAAGACTAACTATTTTTAAATGATTGTACAATTAAACACAAGTTTTCTCACAAGGATAAGTTTGGTGCAGTGGATAATGCATTGGGCTAAGAATCTAGTGAATTCTAGTCTCACCTTAGGGACAAAGCCAGCTGGGTGACTGTGAACCAGTCATTCTCAGTCAGAAGACAATGAAAAACCACTTCTGAGAATTGCCAGGGGCTTGTCCAGGCAATTACCAGGAGTCAACAATTCAACGCAAAACAAAATTGCTTTTCTCAATGTGATAATTACATTTTCATTACATTTTTCTGTCTCAAAAAAGTAATAATGGCTTTTAATCCAAAAATGTTGATCTATAAAGAACATAAAAATAAAATCTAGAATTGGATAATACTTTTACTGTACCAAACAAAATGAAACAAAATCTGCAAGCTTCTGAATTCTCCAGAGATACTACAAAAATAGACATTCTCATGTCTTTTTATTTTCATGTTTACTTTTCTCAATCTGAGGTAAATTTAGTTTTGTATCATCACGTGTTATCTTTAGTGGATTTATTACTTTATTTTTTTGGTGTGAAATCCTATGTTTGGTTTTTCCATTGATTTTCAGTATGTTATAGCTACATTGGAGTTTTCTTCAGTATTAGTAAACATAAGGGAATTTCATTTGGATTCTGTAGAAAATCTACATTTCATACATTTCCCAATTCTCATCAAGCTAAGTTCTTCATAACAAGGTGTTTTTTAATACGCTGATGCATTCATACCAGCTTAATACTAATAAATTTCCAAGATGACTTGGTAGAAATATCTAATTCTTTATTAAAGACAACATTGTGGTTGTATATTGATTTATGACGGAAAAGTCACAATTTGAAGTTAGTGTTTACTTCCAAAAAATACCTAGAAAAAAGTTAATCATCTGTAGGCATTGACTGTAAGCAATGACAAGAAAAAAATGTCTTGGGACATAGAAGTCATATTCCTGTGCTATTCCCATGGGCAATGCAAATTACTTGCATGTTCAATAAGAAGTGTCTGCTATTGCACTTTAATGTAAACATATAAACAAGTAGAGTGTCACAGCTGGCTTTGCACTTTGCAATGCAGCTCCTCTGTTGGCATTTGCTGCACACTTTGATCCATCTTTCATGTGCAGAAATCTTTGGAAATATTACACCTCTCTTGGCAATGTTTATACCAACTTGTTTGCTGCTGTATAATGTTACAGGCTCTCTTTGATGGATTTGCTAAACAATCTTACTTGATGATAGAAGACATTTAAAAACACTTTTTCTTTCTGTGTAGCAGAGTGAAAATTATATTGAATGAATCAACTTGTGTACTCAGCAGATAGTAAACACTGAGTGTCAATTACAATGGCTTTCTGACAGATTTTTAAAACTTCTCTGCTACAACCTTGAACAAAGCATTTGTTTTATACATTCTGAAATCTGAATATAAAATCTTGTGATAATTGATTATATCACATGGATAAAGCTTCGGTGTCTTTGATGATTCAGAAACTTGCACAACATCAGTTCTAAGAAAGTGGAAGCCAAATGTTTCCTTCAGCTGGGAATACATGAATGAGAATTGAAGTCTAACATATCCGAAGAGGGATCAAATTAGATGAGTTAACACTATTATATCAAAATAGTTTCAACTACATTTTTTCCCTTTTATATCTTATAGATCTTGATACACTCTATTATTTTAATGCAGTAATACCGGTACTTGTGTAATATGATAATAAATTATGAACATATTATTTAGAAAGCTTAAAATACTGTAATTAGGAAAAAGTAAAAATTCTATTGATATTAATAGCATTTTAGGATGTCAATATTACATGTTGCTTTTTTTACCACCTGCATTATAGAGAAAACTATTTCTCCATTATAAACAAACTGTTTCAGTTTCTTGCATTTTGCTCTGGAGGAATATAATACAAATATGGAAACTGGAACTTTATCCAATTTGTTTCACAAAGTAATGAATGACATAGTAATTAAGCAATCTATCATCCAAACTAAAGCTACTAGACCTAGGCTTCAAAATTGGGATAACCACTATTGGCATTAAAGACATACAGAAATGTTTATTATCTGCTTTTATCTAATATCTTTTTGCATTTTTGCAATCTGAGTGTTATAGTCCGAAGAGAAGTAGATAGAATGCATGGTTTCATGGCTGTAATTTCTTAATGTGATAAGTCTCTAGGTTGAATTTGTAAATAAATATGGAGCATTATGAGTTCAAGAGACTTGTTACCAAAATGAGGGCTTGCATTTTGTTAATGGTCAATGTTATGGGAATTTCATTTCAAATTCCAATTCCAATATTGTCTCGGGTGCATGAGCTTATCTATTCAGTGTCACATAAATCTATTTTGAATTAGAAATTCTAGAAGTTGAATTTGTAACATTGTCAGTCAAGAGATCACCCCAAACTGAACTACACTGCCTTTTCCTCTCCCTATTATCTTTTTCATATGGGCCAAAAAGTGCTGATTAAAATCTAGGTAGTAAGCATGACTAATGTTACTCTTTATTGTGCATTTAAATCTGTAGTATTACAAGATTTATTGTAACTTTAATTAGGCAAAACACTGCATCATAGTGTACAACCTTTTGAAAAGAGGTATGTCATATGGTCTAATTTACAGAATATGTTCAATATCCAGGACCCATAACTCCTAGGTAATTGAAATTTGGCAAATTTTATTTAAAAATGTATGACATAATACAAAATGTCATTTAAAATGTCCAATGGCCAACTCTGGGTATTTGAATTATAAAGTTCAACATAGACTTGCAAAGCAGATATATCTTTAAACATCTCCCTGAATTTCTAAGAACTTTTCAAGGACATTAGAAGCTCTGCCATTGTTGAGTTACAAACATGTCCCACATGCATGTGATGGGATCCATTAACATCCCAGCCTCAATAATTGGGGGAAAAGTCAGATCTTCGTGGCTTTCTACAAGGTCAAAAGTATCTAGGCGATCCAAATTTCTAGTAGGAGGCTGTTCTACAAGGTAGGCACCACAATAGGCAAGGCATGCTTCTCAAAACCCATCATATGACATTGCTTCCGCAGGGGAACCAGGAGCAATACTATTGTGCTGTATCTAGTGAGTTCTAATGGGATGACCAGAATCTTGCAGGGATAAGGAGTTTTGCAAGTAACCTGGTCCCATGCCATCTAGGTGATATCTAGCACTTTGAATTGCACTCAGAAGCCTACTGGAAGCCAGTGCAGCTCATGAAGCAGCAATGTTAAATAGTTCTACTGTGGTGCACTCGGTACTGCACCTGCCATTGCCTTCTGGACCAGATTAACTTCTTGAACAATCTTCAGGAGCATAACTATATCCAGTAAACTGCAGTAGTCCTGTAGGGAGATGATTAGGGCATGGATTAATTTGAGAATATTAATTTGCCTTCTTATCCAGAAGTGGCACAATTAACTCTTGTCAGGTTGAGCTGGAACCCATTCCCTCCACCACCCAAGGCTCACACAGTTTCCAAACACCTGAAAAGTGCCTTGGGAGCATTACTTGGATGGAACAGTAGGGAGATGTATAACTGATGATACAGTACTTGACCCAACATTTTTATTTTAATGTTGAAAGGGAGTGGAGAGAGAGATATAAGCTCTGTGGCATCCTTCAAAGCAGAGATCTAGAGCTAGAACTTTCCCCTTCACCAACATCAATTGGAATCAGAATTTGAGGAAGGAGGAGAATCACTGAAGGACATTGACTTCCACTCCCAATCTCCTCAACCAGTCTAGAAGGATAGATCAGTGGAATTGTAGGCCACAATCCCCATCCCTACCCTGCCAAAATTCACTTACAGGAATAATCAATGCCATCATTGTACTATAACCTGGCCTGATAACTGATAATAATCTGCTTCCTCCAAAACCCTTTTGGAGTTACAAGACTACCATTGCTCAACAACCTTTCCCCTAAAAGGCTAAATGCTGGACAAAAATTATGCAATAATGAGATGGTTTCTTAAGGAGGAGACAGATTCTTCCACAAAGAAGTAGTCATCATAATCATAATCTCTTCCCCCTCTTTAAGATTACATTAGATGGTTCCCTTTTTCCCATATTCAACCTTTTTAATCAGTATATCCATAAATCACCAATTCATTTTTTTCCATTTTGAGCAAAAAGTCCATACTAAGTCTATAAGAAAACAACCAAGTTCAGAGAGCACTTAAGACTCCTTGACCATTTCTTTTTGCTTATTGTTTCTTTTCTATAAAATGCTTCTTGTGCTAAAGCTACTAAAACTATTTTGGAGCACAGCCTGGGTTTATATCTGTTCCGTATTCCTAATATGACATTCCTAGTAATGTCAGAACCATCAACTGCATTGTCTCTTTTAACCCTAATTTCTGTATTTCACAACCAATTTGTCCAAGGCTCCAAGACAAATATCTCCATTATTTTCACTAAGGAAGATATTGGCAGTCTCAATTTTGTCTCTCTCTGCTCTCTTTCTTGATATAATTTCACCTTGATCCCAAGTTTTTCATTTAACTATTAAACTAGTCATTGATGCCAAAAGTTCAAAGTTTGATGTTACAAAACAGTGAAAAGACCTCCTGGTCTAACTCTGCAGCAAGGCCAAGATAAATGTGGGTTCAGTCAAAATGTGAGCTCAACACATTGAGGGTATTGGTATATAACTGTGATCACACACCACATTCTCAGCCACAAATTAGCCACCCAATATAGTCTGGTTTAGTTTGTTGTATGATTCCAGCCCATGTTTATATTTCAATTTTTTGGATTAGAGTTTATTACTTTCTGTGAATAAAGTGTGGTTAAGATAATATGTAATGAACAGATGTATTTGTTAAGAACTGCACATGTGAGTTTGAATATGCAGCTTTTCTACAACACTTCCAGGACAGGATTTCTGCACAGATTGTATGAACTCATTTTATGCCCTTGAAGCCGAATTGAAGCTATGCCAGCCCAAACAAACGAGCATAATCAGCAACCATGTCACATTATATATTAGTGAGTAGCAACTATGAACAGTGATGCCAGCTGGTGCTTTATTGCCTGAAAATTTCCTCATGGGAGATGCAGGTGCAGTCAACCTATGGCCAAGATGCAGAACCAGCCTCCTTATTTTTATGATCCTCAAAATCTACTCTGATCACACACAGATGTACTGGATGTGCCTTCAACACTGCAGGCACTGATAGAAACTGCCATCTTCTCCTATCATGTCTTCAATGGAAAGCAGCTTTTCTTTTCAAAAAATGGGGAGGAGGAAATTATTTTTCTCAGTCTTCCCGCCTAGCCTGTCTGAAGCTGTTTTTGAGAAATAAAATAATTCTTTCTTCTTCATCGACACCTGTATTCCCATAATTCAACTATTTGAATTTCTGCTTATTAACCAGCTGTTATCTTTTAAGAAAAGAAACAAATACTGAGCAGGCTTTATTTTGATGCCAGGAAATGGAAGCAGAAAATCAGAGATTAGATGAGAGAAAGAGAAATGTCATACCATAGAAACCATAACAGACTTATAAAGCAACACCTATTTATTTATTTAACTGTTTGAGTTCCTGGTTATTAGTCAGTTGTTATCTTTTAAGAAAAGAAACAAATACTGAGCAGGCTTTATTTTGATGCTTGGAAATGGAAATAGAAAATCAGAGAGGAGGGAGGGAGATGTCATACCATAGAAACTATAACAGACTACAGGCCTGTTCTGTTTTGAATCTCCCTAAACTGTGTTTTTAAAAGAACGTTGCAGTATCATTTTTGTGTGTGGTGCTGAGGAACATTTCAAGACTTTCAATATATTGAATTATTTTTGTTTGTTTACAATCAATTTGTATGAAGTTTCATTATAAGATAAAAATACAGAAGAAACAAATGTTAGAAAAATAAGGAAAGAAAAAATGCAGAGACATAAAAAAGTAATGTCATCCAACCTTCTTTGTTTGTTGCTTTATATTTCACGACTGTTCAAGCCATTTCTATAATTACAAAGCATTATTTTTGTGTGTACACTTATACCTATAGCACATATTACTTCTTCCTCTATTGTTATATATTGTTGTTACATTGCATTATTTCCATTTGTCTGAGAAAGAGACATACGCACACTGATGGGGATGATAAACACTGCACGCTGTGCCCCAGGCAGCCTGGGTATTTCATGCATCATGGAACTCTGAGCCCACAATAAGGATAATTAGGCAAGTCTCTAAAAACAGAGGCGTTGACCAGCCATAGAATTCTTCATTTGGGAACTCCTAGAAAATAAAAGGTGGTAGTGACTTGCTGAGAATCTCCCCCAGTTTGTTAATTCAAGTCAGGAAAAATATTGGGCAGAAGAAATCAGTATATTGATTTATTTAACAAATTTATATAACCATCCATTTACCAATGGAACTCTGGAAGATATCCAAAAGTAAAATATCTTGAATTAGAATTAGAAATAAATTAAAATAATCAAGTTGAAGCCACTGTAAAAACATCTTACCAGTATGTCCTCACATTTGCTGGGTTGTATGGGAAAAGACGAGGTCTTTAGGAAGGCCAAAACTGTCAAAGCTGTTTGAAACTCTGGGGGGATGCTGTTCAGTAAGGCAGACCCTGTGACAAAAAAAAATACTTTCTAGGACCTACCAGGTGACATTGCTTCACTGAATGTGTCTATCTGCCAGATTTAGTGGGATGGACAGAAACCACCAGATAAATAGTTCACCTTCCCTTAGTATCCCTTAAAGTCCTATATAGACCACCATCCCACGCACTGTACATAATCACATAAAGTGCAAAAGTTAATGAATTCAGTTCCTGGGTTTGAATCTCATAGTGTAACATCCGTCTACCAGCACTGACACGGTGCAAATAAATCAAAACCAGCACCATAGTGCCTGCCTCTTGGCATTCAATGTAACTGAAAAGACGGCATAGATGGTTCCACAAGTAACCTGGCTCCATGCCACATTGGACTTTAAGAGTAATAACCAGAACCATGAAGTGTACTCATGAAGAAGACTGTGGTCTATTTTGTCAGAAGTTGCAATATTATCTTGAAAAAGTTATTTCCTGCATACGGCTATGAAAGTTATTTGTGCATTTTGAAGGGCTTGGTTCCAATTCTATTTTCAATTTAAATAAGAAGAATTTTTTAATGAAACATTTTGAAGGAGAGAAGTAATATCTTTTCAAAACCAAATGGGTGCAATCAGATCTCTCTGAACTCTGGATGATTCACACTCTTATTACATTCAGAAAAAGAACAGAGATGCAGCTTTTCAAAAAGCTCTTGGAACTGGATAACTATTTCCATTGTAGTGTTGTTGTTGTTTATGTGGCTTTGAATTATTTGAACTGTTTTTTATTATATGATTTTATTATACGGTTTTGATCACATTTGATATATGGTTTTAATTAAATGATTTTTATAATGAATCTGTAGTTGGTTTTTATTATTTATTAAGTCTGGAATTTGATTTAAAAAGCAAAATATAAACTTGGGAAATAAATATTTATTTTATTAAAACATTTTAGCATTTGTACAACTCTCACACTTGTGGAAGCACAAGATTCAAATTTAAATACATAAATCACTTATAGTATAGAGTCACATTTTTTTAGAAAAAGCTGACAAAAGTGTTAACACCCTGTTCTACCGGATTTTTAGTCTGTAATAATCCTATGCGTGTTTACTCGGCGGTAGGTTACCTTAAAGGGGGGGGGGGGTAGGTAATCTGCAGACTTTTAGATGACATTGGATTCCATCTCCCAACTGTTCTTACCATGGGCAATGTTGCTTAGGACTAATAATAATTGAGAATTTAACATTTGGAGGGCTATAAATTGACCTCCTCTGCTAAACAAAGTGAAATTTTCTGCCCACAAGCCAATATGGAATGTCTGTGTATCATCCTGATAAATTAGCAGGCCAGAAGCTCAACTTTACTAATCCATATGGCTGAACAGATTGGTGACGCAGAGACAGAAAAGAATGCAAATCTGTTTCTTTATGTTCATTTTGCACCATTCATTCTTCTCATGACAAGGAAATAATGCAAAGGAAAACTGAAGGCCACCTCTAATAATTGCGATTCCACAGAATTAAAATCAGCTTCTGAGGCACTGCGCACACATCTCCAAACTTTGCAAACTCCTAGCCTTAGAAGCTAGGATACTTTAAATAATTAAAAATGGGAATACCACATTATTTTACTAAATCCACACTGTATGCTCAAGTTCTATAACAAGAACTTGTCATGAACCTGCGCACATTAAATGCATTCAGAGTTCATTAGTCACCGTCATATTATAGCTATAATCAATCTGCTGTTTCTCCTCAATTGCCTTTTTTTCAGTGCTTCTTTTGGGGTACATCGAGGGTCTCCCTTGTGCATCACTAAGCAGATAGTCCTCTAACTGGGGATCCTCATAGTTCTCTTTCAGCATATGCATACAGACTTTAATATTCTTGTATTCCTATTTAGCTTTAGCAAACATGTAATATGCCAAAGTGAATTAAATTCAGTTATGCCCAGGGCCCAAAGACACGTAGGCAATACATACTTGCAGAAAGCTAACCACATTTTCCAGGCTCCGTCCAATGACACAGCAATATAGTCCACAGCAGGCAGAAAGCAGTTTCGCATGAGGAACAGCAGTAATTCTCTGAGGTACTCAACAGCATACAGCACAGAGTCTGGCAGCTGTGTCTGAAGCTACAGAGAAAATAAAGACGCTCAGTTGAGCAGTTTACAGGATTGGCTACTAATCAACCAGCTCCTAGCTGGCTTAACATGCTACTAAAATACTCATCACTTGATAAGTTTGAAAACGACCAGGTTCCAGGTTCCTATGTTCAACAGGCTGCTCAAAGGCCATTATTTAAATTTCTATGCCAATGACATAGAGCAACAAACAACAGATGGTTATTGTGTCCAATATCCCTCAGCAGTGTAACAAAATACAAATCAACCACAACCCAATGTCCACAAATAGTGCTATAAATTCCATCATTTTCAGTCAATATTATCAGCGGCCAACACTCGGGGGACATCAAACAGAGAAAGGTATAATATGCAAGCTATCCCATCCAGAGAGAGGGTGGAGGGGCAAAGACACCAACATTCCCTTCAAGATGTTCCTTTGCAAAAGGCATGGAAGCATGAAAGGTTGTAACTCCTCTCTGCCAGGAATAGGCATGGCAATGGACTCTTCCTCCTTGTCTTCTATGTGGCTTTTGCCATTTGGTCTCCACTGCTTTTCCTTCCTAATTTCTGAAATCCTCGGTGCTTCTGGACATTAACAACTCTACATTTCTCCCCTGTTCTCAACTCCTAATTTCCAACTTCTACCTAACAAAGCTTGGCTGTCCAGCCAAAAGCAGCAGCATTCTTCCAGTGGTGGGATTCAGCCGGTTCTCTCCGGCTTGGCCGAACTGGTAGCGGCGAGGCTCCGCCCACCCACCTGGACGTAATGCACGAGCACTGCGCATGCGCAGAAGGCCGTGCGCATGTACAGAGGAGGCACGTGCAAGCGTAGCTCACATTTGCGAACCAGTAGGGAAGGCAAGTGAATCCCACCTCTGATTCTTACCCATTCACTGAGCCTAAGGAGGTTGTTGCTGAGCCAGACTAAATGAGCAGAGCATTTCCCAGAGATGTAGACAGCAGTTTCATTTGTCTTGGTCCAGGCCAGCTCCAAATTGGGTCCGAGCACCGTTGCCACTTGGGAGTAGTAGAGTGGTATATTTGCTTCTAGCCAGCTGCAGGGAGAGAGAGGGGATGGAATGAGGTTTTGCCTTGAAAAAGAAACTGCCCTCAAAGGCATCATCCAGCCAGATGGAATAATCTCTCAAGTGTCTGTGGTTCTGAATGCAATAAAAACATTTTCTGGATGCTCTTTTAAAGTGCTCCCTTTGCTAAAATAGTTAAAACATATTACTGACCTGTATCCTTTTATAGAGAAATAGGAAACCTTGTTCCAGGCTTGCTCAGATGCAGACAGGATGCCAGAAGAATGAAGGACATGTGCTGAGGCAGAAGCTGGAAAACAAAACAAAACAATGGATGAAAGATTTCCATTACAGTAAAGCCCATGTATTTTTCAGCCTTATTATGGGGAGAAAAGAAGCACCATCTCACATGCCTCCAGAAACAAATCCTAACCTTGGAAGGAGCCATGAGTCTTGATATCATAAGTCAAAAATCCAGCAGTAACTACGAGGACAACTAAAATCAGCCATGGCCAACGAACCCCACTGGCTTTCATCTTGAGCAGCAGGTTCTAAAGAACAGAACCAAAGAAGCAGTGCTGTAAAGCAGAATGAAGCAAATAAGCATCCAGATAGGTTTGCTAATTCGTGCGTCATTCCATAAGCAAATAAATCACCTTGCATGCAGCTGTACAAGCTGCTACATCCTGAACATTGTTTGGTCCTTTCATAGCCAGCTCTTCATTTGTGACACTGAATGAATGAACTGTTTCCTGTAATGATTTTCGCACCTAGGAAAGAAAAATGTCCAGTAAAGTACAGAAGCAATCAGTCCTCCCTTTGCCTAGGGTTTATTTGCTTTTTATAATATTTATTTTTATATTTTTTATGTCTGTTGTTTTTATATCTGTTGCTGTCTTTGATTGTTGTGCACTGAGTCGCCTTTGGTGAGATGGGAGGCTATATAAATTTGATAGATAATAAACAAACAAACATGTATTTTCATTAAAGCTCATCTGCATAAAGCTTTCAAGATTCATCACTTCTTTTGATCTTAGTATCTCTGAGTCACATTCACAAGTGGGCACAAACAGAACTCCTTCAGTTCAGTCCAGTCACAAACTACAGAGAATATATCTTTTCATTTTCTAATCTGTTTTAGCCATACGTAAAACTCCATACTCAATTTTAGTACCTCAACAAATATTTCCTGGTATGTTAAAATAGCTAAACTTCCTTTGCATTGAATCAATCTGCCCTTCAGGTGTACATATATATATTCTCTTGATATTTATTACCCTTCTCTGACTTTGCTTACTCAAGTCTCCCATGGAAAATCTATTCCTTGGGGGAGGAAAGAGAGACAAACCTTTTTGGTAGTGTTGCCCCAGGTTTCCAAAACATGATTCAGGAGCAAGCTGAAAAAAACAAAGCAAAATATTAACAATGAGGCATTTTAAAGAACTCTGTCCCCTAAATTCAGATATTGGAACAGAAAAAATGTGGAAACAGGGAAGGCCCATTCACAACAGTATATGAAAAGGAAGAAAGTTCTATGCATCTTAACAAATGATTAAGTCAGCTGATAGCCAGCAGTTGCTTACCATACAATTTGATTGATTTTATCTTGATTAACTTTGATTTTGTGGCACAGTGTTAAATAAACCCACAGTATTAGTTTACATTGCAGTGTATTATCCTAATCCATTCAGCAAGTAGATCGAACTGTATTATGCGAATATGATTGCTGGGTTTTCCTATCTCTTTCCTGCCTCCCTCCCCACTGAATATGTGAATGATGATCCATTGTGTACTAGGGGAAATTTAGCTCTATATCGTGCAAAATACAACATGACTAAATTGCTCATGTGATCAAAGTAGCACTTTTTTCATTCTTACTTTGACTGTGGGAGGTGTTTGATGTATAATTGTCTCCACACACTGAAACTGAGAGGATCAAGATTGAGGCACTCGGTCAAACAGTTCAGGAGCTGCAGAGAGCAAGTGAGAATAATTCTCAGAGGACTAAAGATTAAGACACTGGACATTTCCAAACAGCAGTGATAGTGCAGTCATAATATTACAGGTTTCAAGACAGCAGATTTCATTTATCATTTTTCTCCATGCTTTCTGGAAAAAAATCTTCCCTGCCTCTGGGACATTGAAAAAGACATGGGTATCTTGACGTTACTTCTTGAAAGGGCTACCCTTAACATGGGAAGCCTCATGCATGCACCAGAGCTTCAGAGAGATATCTTCCCAAGTCTAACAGTTCCATATCAATGCCTGCCCCAAACTTATGGATGCAAAAAAATACATCTGAATCAGGAGAACTCAGCTATGGAGTTTGTGCACGCATCCTGCGATTTTTGCAGGCATCTCATTCTTACACATCTACCTCTCTGTGGAAATAAAAGGAGCAAAGCACAGAGCAATTTGATTTTACCAGTGAAAGAAAACAGTCACAGCTCGAAAAGGACAGCAAATACTTCACACCGAGAAGATGCTTGCCCCATAAACATCTCGAATTAGAAGAATGATAGCCCTGAACTCTCAAGGCACAACCACTTGAGCAAATAGAACAGTCTGGCTGGAACAACTTGACTTCATTTAAGGTTAAGAGTCCTTGACTGAGGTGGGTGGCCATAGAAATTGAATGGATTGAATGAATGAAACGCTTCATATTATAAGCTTATCTTGAACCTCCCCGAGGTTCTTTCCGGCTCAAAGGAGGGGATAACCACCTGTATGAATTTTAAAACCTGTAAAATCTACATTAAAATCAAATAATTTTCGATTAAAAACAAAAGCCAGTGTAACATAGTAGCGAAGGTGTTTGAGCAGCGGCAGGGACAGCAAGATTCACTCACATCTATGAAAGCTTGCTGGGTGAATTTGGGCAAATCTCCCAACCTAACCTATTTTGCAGGGGGGGGAAATAGGGGAAACATTATGTTACCTTGAGCTCCTGGATGAAAGGTGGGCTATAAAAATAAAAATGAATGACATATTGTAGGCCAACTAAGACAGATACATCTTCAAAACCTTAAAAAGATGGGAATAGGGGACTCTGTGCTGCAGTCAGGTTTCTCCCCTGAAAGTCAGCCTCCTCCTTTCCAGACTATGATAAGAGAGGAGAAAAGGTCAATTCCTCAGACCGTCCCGGTTAAAATAGTCCTGGACTCAACCCTCCCTCCCTTATCAACATCTATGTGAACCTGCTGGAAGTCAACTGCTTGTATGGGATAAAATATCTCCCACTTTGGTTTGAGCATAAGATGAACTCCCTGCCCTGGTGCTATCAGGATTGGAAAAGGAAAACAAAAAACCACCACAGGTCCAGGCTTAATCCCAGCAGGATGAAATGGCTGTTGATTTGGAAGGCCTTAAAAACGTTTACCCAGATGTACAGAGTAAGGACGATGATGTGGACTATTCTATTACTGGGGTGATGGAGAGGTGAAAAATATTTTAAGTTGCAACAAAGCAGATAAAAGAGTTCATAAGAAGTTCAGACAAAACATTTCCCTAACTCACTGAAGTATGAGAAGAGGGAGGAGGTACAGCACAACCAGACTTGCAAGATTCTGTTATTGTAGCCAATCTCAAGAAAAAATAATTTTAGCCATCTTGTGGAATCGATTTCTTGGTCTGGCCTACCTAGAGAAGCCGACAGGAGAGCATATGGTGCTCTTCCGTTAGTGATGTTTGCTTTTTATTGGATTGCTATCTTGAGATCCTTTTTTGAGATCCTTTTTGTATTTGTTTTGGTTACTTTTTTGTATTTTGCTGTTTTTGTTACTTTATTGCCCTGAACCACCCTGAGTTGTTCTGAATGCAAAAATACATCTGAACTATTACCCAGGTAAAGAGGGCTGGTGTAAGTCCAACTTTCACCATGCAGTGGTCCAAGATAATAAAGTTAATCCAAAGGGTTTCAACAGCAGGGTATTATTGCAGATACAGACAAAGAACAAAAGTATGTAGCCAGCAACACACCTAAGAGCTAAGATCAACTGTGTTTGGCCTAGAATGATGGCTAGTCTAAATCTAACACAGCATGTATGAGCTGCACCAGACAAACCAAGCTCAAAGTGGAATACTGAAATCACCATGCCTTAATAGCTTGGTTTGGTCAGCTCAGCTCAGCTCAGCCAGGGAGTTTGCAAGACAGGGAAGTAGCTACTATAGAAGTTACGTTTCTATATTCATTATATTCCTTGTTCCTATTTTTCAAGGTCACAGATTGCATAAGGCTGAGCTCTAACAAAAACTTCTGGAACACATAATGTCATTCTTATGGACTAAGATGCTCCATGCTCATTTACACTGCTGGATAGCATGCCAAAAGAAGCTCCCTTCATACAAGCCATATCAGTTATTTCATCTATTACCAAATCACAAATAATTTTAGTTTTGTTTTTTCCTGATTTAACACAGATACATAAGCAGATCTAAACAATTAGGATTACTCGGATACAGTTGATAGGGAAGCAGGGAGATATCAAATGTTAATAAAATGCTCACATTAATAGAACTAACATAATTGATTGTCTAAACGATCAAGTCAACAATTCTGAACTTCCTACTTTGGATTGGCTCTGCAGACTTCCTCTTTATAAGGCTCACTCTGTCATGGAAAAGATTGCCCCTTGTATGAAGAGACATAACACTGAAGGGTTTCGGGTTAACATGCTATTGTGCCCTAATTAATTGGGTGCCACTTTTTAATGCAGATTATTTGTTGGTTTAAGAACTATTTGTTTGTTCCTTCTGATCCTCTCCCCCTCCCAGCCTTACCTCTTTCTTCATGTCACGGGGACAGCTGGGCTTGGTCCTGGAGAGGAAGGAAGGGAAATAGGTATGCAGGGAAGTTTCAGGATTAGCGCCAAAGGCCAACACTTTCAGGCGGGGATACAATTGCCGGAGCTGCTCCTGCAGACTGAAGAAAAAAGCAAACTTTATCAGTCCATGTCCCAAAATGAGAAAGTTGCATTTCTGCAAAAAGACATCTTCCAAAGATACCAGGAAGAAAAGCAGATTAACAGGGGCTTAAGAATGTTATAATGACTCTTCATTTGTTGCACCTTCCCTCGCTCATCAACCCTGCCAAAAAGTAGATTATGCTCAACAATGGTGCAATCATTCCCTCACATGAAGGAATGTTGGAAAATTGCCATGGCCTCCATTGTTCTAAGGGAGCGTTTCTCAAACTTGGCAACTTTTAACAGGTGTGGACTTCAACTCCCAGGATTCCCTAGCCAGCTATGTTAGCTGGGGAATACCAGAAATACTCTTTTTAAGGCTACAGAAATGGTGCTCAAGAGCAAGTGCTGGGACACTGTGCTCCACTGTCTAAAGGCATAGAAATACCTGTCAACAAACAAACCTGTCAGCAAGAGAAACAAGGGCAGGAAAAGGAGGGAGAAGAAAACAGGCAGGTGCTAAAGAACAAACTCAGCGACTGTTGCTTCCTTTTGCACTCCAATATTTTAAGTTCATGTAAGAATAATGCAAGAAGGAACAGATGACTGTAAAAAGTACTGGGTTTGGTGGGTTATAAAATCACCAGTAATACATTATATTTGGCACCTGACAATTCCTTCCACCTTTGTACTTGTAATGTATTTTGCGATTAAAAAAAAAACACACCCTGAAGGATATGTAAAATTTCTGTATGTCCAAAACTGAAGTGGAGATAATTAATCTTGCTATGGAAATGCTACAAAAAGAAGAAAAAAAACCGGACAAATATGGCTGCAGAAAATGATGGGCTTGTATCCTTTTTACTTTTTGTTACTTTTATTAACTACTTATTACAGCTGCATTTGTGCAAATATTGTGGCCTTTTTGCTTGCGCTTTACATTTACCATCTCCTCCTTTGGCTGTTTATCTACCAAAGGAACAACTTTCATTAAATAAATAATATAACGTATCTGGCTGGCTGGTGCAATACATGACTGCTCCTACTGTACATAGGGCAAATGTTGTCCTGACCCAGCAATTATTTGCCCCAGTCCCAATTTTTATTTCTGCCCCACTGTTATCCTGAAGTTCCTCCATCTATAGAAGAGGCGTTCCCACAGCAATATTTTCTGAGACATGGGAGGTGGATTGATTGCACATGATTCTCCTTTTGGCTGACATACCTGGAGGATAAAGAGTTGTTGGGCATGAATGCAAAATCCAAAAGAGGGAAGAAGTCTTTGGGCCCTATCATCCCAAACCCTTTTGTCAAATTAGGATGCATCCTGCCAAAGAGAAAGTACGGTTAGTATGTTGTCAGATTCCTGGCTATCAGCGTCAAGTGAATCGCATTCCAAATTCTTTTTTGCACATCTAAATTCTTTCATGATCACAATTATTCCAGCAACGCATATACAGAAAGGCTTTAGTCATTTGTAGATGAATTATCAGAGCTTTTAGTATCCTGGTCTCCCTCCTTCTGCATCACCAAGGTTCGCCTCTATCTATGAAATTTGTCCTAGCCCTACTAATACAGGAGTAAGACTTAACTCCCTATAGAGGCAAGAGGTGACAACCATTTAAGCTGTGACAAAACAGACAAAAAACATGGCGGAAAAAGAAACAAGTGGACTGGAGCTGATAAAAGCTCAAACACGCACTATTTTAAATCTGTATTTGAAATTAAAAAAAGGAAAGGAAACACGAACTAACAGTTCTTCAGTTATTTTGCTGCTTGTGAACTTTCCTCTTGGAAAGTTAAACTTTATGAATTATAGTCTACCCCTTTTGTGTACTGATGGTACATGGAAGGTTTAAAAAATCAGATAGCAAAGTCAACATGCACAAATGTTCCCCAATAACAGCACTCCCCATTACACATGAACTCACATCAGCAGCCGATCCAAGTAACTTATGGCATATGGAGAGAGAGATTTGATGCCCAGAACCGGAAGCATGATGCCAAGCCACACTAGGAAGAGAAGAGACATAACAGTACTTTTTTTTTGGGTGGGGAGGGAGTGGGGGAAAACATGCTGCACTTATAACTTTTCATTCCTTCGTGAGGGAGTTCAGCACTGTCCACTGAAAAACAGTGGGATGTGCCTAAGCCAGGGGTCAGCAACCTGCGGCTCTGGAGCCGCATGTGGCTCTTTCACCCCTTTGCTGCGGCTCCCTGTCGCCGGTCAGCATCACAATTTTGAAAGGAACTTCCAGTTTTGGGGGGAAGGAAGCAAGGCGTGCCTGGAGGAGACTCTATGGCAAGGGGCGGGTTTTCAGGTCAGCTCCACAATTGCTAGTGCTTTTGGTTAGGACTGGTAAGAGGAAAAAGGATGCGGTGCTGTGGTGGGGGAACTGGACTTCCGGTCTGCTCCAGAATTGAACGAGGGGCTTCCGGGGGCTTTGTGGCTCATTGAGTGTTTAAGGTTGCTGACCCCTGGCCTAAGCAATTTCCCTCCCGGGCATAGACTAATTCTGTTTCCAAAGGCAGCTGCTTCATCCACATTCAGCAGGTTACTTGCCAAAGAAAGAGGCTGAACATAAGAGGGTCTTATCACCAACACTTGACATTCTCTAAATTCCGCTGAAGATGTTACCTAGCCTGGTAATGAAACGTTCAGAAACCAACCTACAAGCTCAGGGAACGAACCTCCACTCTCAGGGTCTTATCACTTTCCGGGAACAACTTTGCTCTTCCCGCTTCTCCTGCTGGGCGTAAGGCTCCCCTAAGAACATAGGCAAGCATAATTCTAAAAGTTACAGATTTAAGCTGCTTCACCTGCCTTTAAACAGCTGTTATTGAGGTACCAACTTTTTTTCCTGTTTTTTTTTTTTCCACAGTGTGAAAGCTGAAAGTGGAGCATAGAGCTATTTCAGCGTAGGCAGTTGAGGTACCTATTTTTGAAGGAGTTGGCACAGGGATGAGACTCAGCGGGCCAAACTTAGGGCAAACTCAGAACTTTCCCACATTTATTCTAAGATATGAGAAACTTTAATAGGATTGTCCCACTCAAGGTGTGGGAAGATGTTTATGAGCATGAAGAATACTTCTTTGGAGAAATATCAACTCAGCCATTTATTAGATTCCTTTATCAGATACTGCTCTTTGGCTGCTACTTACAAAACAAGTTTAGCTTGTTTGGAAACCTTTCTTTCTTTACTCTGAATTAAGCATGCAAAATTCTTCCAGTTTCATTCCCAGACTCTTTTTGAATGGTCAATTTTGCTTTTTATTATTATTTCGGTCGACATTAGGTACTTTTAAGAATGTGTAGGCAAGCAGGATTTTCATAATACATAAATGCAAGTGATAATGGCATATGAAAAATATCAAAACTTTAAAGGCTGCCATGAGTTTCAGGGCATTAAAAAGCAAACATTCCCAATGAACATAAAAATCCTGTTGTTCTCACCTTTAAGCCCTTCTGTAAGGTCAGCAAAACCAGCTTGCCCCAAGGCCCACATAATGGTGAGACATTTGGCTGGTGAATTCTGGTGGGATCTCAACAGCTCAAGATACTGAAACAGAAAAGGCAAAGATAGTTTAATGTAAGCTTTGTAGCAAGAAAGTATGCAAAGCGTTCTGCCTCAAAGGGCTCCTTGATAACTGGTCTCATCCAACATGGCATCCTCAGATATAAAATGGTTAATCCATTTGGCATTTCAAGGACCACAGTGCAATTAGTCTTCCAATACAGTATTCAATTTTACAGAGATGATCTTGAATATGTTACTCACAGCTTCTTTTTTAGAAGAGTAGATCCTCTGTCAACTTACCTTGCTCAAGTTTGCTGTAGCAACTTTAGGTTTGTCCAGTAATATAGCCTGTATGCAGATCCTATAGCTGTGTACTGACTCCCCTGAAAGGTAAGGCAATTAGGTCACTGCCACATAGAATAAATTAACTTGGACATCAAGCCCTTACAACTTACAAGTTGAACCTTGCAGAAAAAAATCTGTTTGAATTTGGGATGTGAAATTTGCTTTCCTAATATGTGAAATGTGCTATTTCTGCCATCACTCTTCCTCCATTAATTTGACATAACCATAAAAATAGAGTGAAATCTTAGTTAGCAGAATAACAGTGTTGGAAGGGATCTTGGAGACTTCTAGTCCAACCTACTGCTCAACCAGAAAACCTATACCATTCCAGACAATGGTTGTCCAATCTCCTCTTAAAAGCCTCCCGTGATGAAGCATCGACAACTTCTGGAGGCAAGCTGTTGCACTGATTAATTGTTCTTACTGCCAGAAAATTTCTCCTCATTTCTAGGTTAGTTCTCTCCTTGATTAGTTTCCATCCCTTGCTTCTAGTCCTACCCTTCAGGTGCTTTGGAAAATACTTTGACTCCCTCTCCTTTGCGGCAGCCTCTCCAATATTGGAACATTGCTACAATGTCACGCCTAGTCCTTCTTTTCATTAAACTACACGTCCAATTCCTGCAACTGTTCTTCATATGTTTTAGCCTCCAATCCCTTAATAATCTTTGTTGCTCTTTTCTGTACTTTTTCAAGAGTCTCAACATCTTCTATGTATCGCGATGACCACAACTGGATGTAGTATTTCAAGTGTGGCCTTCGTAAGGCATTATAAAACGGTACTAACACTCCACATGATCTTGATTCTACCCCTCTATTAATGCAGCCTAGCTTTTTTGGCAGCTGCAGTACACTGCTGGTTGATATTTAAGTGATTGTCCACTAGGCACCACCTAGTCTATACCATAATATAGAATATTGGTTGCTTTTACCTAAGTGTAAAATCTTACTTTTCTCACTACTGAATTTTATTTTATTCGATAGGGCCGTGTTCAAGCCTGTCGAGGTCCTTCTGGATCTTGAGCCTATCTTCTGGATTGTTGGCTGATCCCACCAGTTTGGTGTCATCTGCAAATCTGTTGAGTTCTCCCCCCAACCTTGAGGTTGACCACGCAAGCACTGCAAGGCGCTGTGAAAGAAACTCTATGGCACTGTGACATCCAGCCAAGGGAACTACACATTGTAGCTGCTGACAGAACCTGCCAGCAAGCTATGTGATTCACTAGCTTTGAAGACAGGTGTTGCCAAAAAAGTCAGAGAAAACTCTGATCAGCAACACCCACAGTTCTTTAAAAAATGGACTTCCAGTGCTGCTATTGGGCTAGAGTTAAAACTGAAATTGGGATTGCAGAGACACCCCCATGCCCACAGATGAACCACATGACAACATGTCCTCTTCCATCTGAAGGGCTGTCATGGTGGAAATTTACATTATTTTTGTAATAGTGTCATTAGGCAAAGGAATGTAAATTATGTCATTTGCAACAATTTTAGCAGACAAATTTACACCATTTCCACAATATCATTAACCAAATGACAAAATTATACATTTACTATGTTATCATACCATCACTTAGTGATGTAAACTGAAACAAATGACAACATTTTAAAAAATAATGTCATTACAGAAATGATGGAAATGGCTGCAGATTTCATAAAATCAAGGTTCAATCATCTTGTCTGGACTTCTTCAAATGCAGCATATGCTTATCATTTGGTGAGATGTGCAGACATAAATTTTATCCACTGCATTCACTAAATGATCCTCCTTTAAATTAAAGGTTCACTGTGTCCTTTCCTCCTCCATTAATTCTTGGTTAGGAAGTTAACTTTATGCTTCCATTTCTTTTACAACTGATTTTCAAAATGCAAAGATCTTGAAGAAATGACCTGCCTGCCATTAGCTACATGTAAAAGAAACCATCATCCTGTTCTTAATCTTGCTTACTGTCCTCTGCCTACATGGCAGAAGCTTTGATTCCAAGATATATTAGCTGAGCTATACTTTACTCTCATCTTACCAGGAGTTTTGTCCAACTCTTGCAACATTGTGTAAATACAATGGTCAAAGAAAAGCTCCAGGACACCCCCAGCTTTCAACAGTAGGGACTTGATAATGCTCCTTAGTTCTTTATTCACCAGGCAGTAAGGATAGTCTGCAGCCAAAAATATAAATAATAGCAAGATGAAGAGTTGTCAGCATCCATTTATTTGGTTAGAGCACTGTTACCACAACATTTCCACACATCTGCTTAAAACAAGCATCCAAGGTGGGGTATGATCAGGAGGCCACTCCTGAAAAAGAGCAGCACATCCCTGAGCGTGCTAGGATGTTATAATACAGATTATTAAAATAGAACCTGTGAGCATAGTTGCTACTTCAGCAGGATCAAGTCGAGGAAAGAGGCCAAAATGAAAGTTGTGCAGTATTTTCACTTCAATCACAAAAGAGATTCAATTACAGCAGGTGTCCTGACCCCCTACAATAATATCTATGAGGCTTCTTCTGAATTAAAACTTGCCAGTATGCACTCTGAAAGTGCTTCCATTTAATCTCACCTTTTTCCTCTTTGAAAGGTAGCTCCTCCTGGTTTTTTTTTTGGGGGTGGTGGTGGTAAGGCTGGCACTGAGGCTGCCCAGAGTGGGCATGCAGGTTTATCATCAGAACCACATGAAACAGCCCCTGGATCAGCTGCTCTTGAAAGAAGGTAAAACCAGGCAGGAATGCCTTGATCCTGGCCAAATCACCTTACATAGCACTCAAAGGCAGTTTGAGGCCATTGCATGAGCTGTTGCTGCAAGTGCAAAGACCACTAACATATCCCAGGGTTACGGTCTCAGATATCACAGCCCCAGCAGCTCATCATAAACAGCACATATCTAGGCAGGGTGAACCAAGTGGCATTCCCCCACACAACTCCCCTTTCCTCCGCAATTTGAAAACCTCTGTGTTCCACTTTCCTCTGTTATACCCCTCAGCAAAATAATTCAATTGCACGTATTCTAAGGCATTAACTATTATGGCCAGGCTGTCCTTTTAAGAGCTGGAGAGCCAACAAAGCTGATAAAAATAATTCTATATGGCCTAAAGTCATCAGATTGAATAAAGGAATAGCTGCTGTTTCCCAGAAAGGGCAACCCCAAGTAGAACAATTTAAATGGCTACGTCTAGTACATGCATGCATATGCGAATAACAGTATTCCCATTCTTGAATGACAGCACCATTATTCCCTTGGTGCTACCAACCATGAGGGTGCTGACTGAGGGTGGGCTCACTCTTCACGGCCTGCAACTTGTAGTTCAAATAACCAGCTAGATCTTTGACCCACACAGAAGGGTTCTCTGGGAACAAGTTCAAGCTTTTATCAAGCTCTTTCTGGAGTTCTGATAAATCCAGCTGGAATTAAAAGAAAAAAAGGTACAGTGAAGAACTGGAAAGGTGAGAACTGTCAACCTAATCTCAGTCTCATTTGTAGATGGGGGTGGGAGCTAAAATTATAATGCAAACTGGCAGCAACTAGAACTGCTTTATGGAATGAGACCTATATGTGACTTTTGAATTTCAATTATACAAAATGTAAAGGATGTATGTTTGTATTTGTATTTTTATAGTTATAATGTACACTGAAGACGGCATTTAATTTCGTTGTACCATGTGCAATGACAATAAAGTAAACTAATATTATCGGGAGATGATAATTTTAAAAATTCAGGGCAAGAACAAAAACTAAACTTAACTCTATTTGTCATATTTATACTGTAGCCCATCTCACAAAAACAACTGTTGCACTTCTGGGTGAAGTACAACAAAGCTAAAAAAAAAAAAGATCCCTATGAATATTTACAATATTATTAAAAGCTCTGAACTATAACAAGCATAAAGCTAAAAGAAAAAGAATTGGGCAAAGAATAATTTATGTATATATTATTGTAACAAGATTATGATTTCATGTGATTAGTAATAATATTCTTTGGTCCTAATTATACACAGCAGTTTGGTATCAACTTTTCAAACAGCTGTGGGTCATGCAGGCTATGCAGCTCTTAAGTACATAACCTACTCCATGGGGAAACAAGGGGAGTCTAAAGTGTGAGTTTTCTGAAAACAACAAGATAAATACACACAATGTTAAAGTTTTTCCAAATAAATAACATTTGTCTGAGAAAGAAAAGTTACTACAAAGTCCTTTTGCAATTCTTGCTACTCTGAGCTGGAATACAGTACTGGTAACCATATAGTAACTCCAAATAACAATTTACCTTCCCTCTGCAGAAAAAGAGCTATGTTAAGTTCAACTTAAATTGCATAACAAATAATTGCATTCAATGATTGTTGGCTCAACTACTGTTGTTTCTACCATACATAGTTGCAATTAAAGACTTGTAGATAATAACATTACTAGATGAAGAATAAACTTTCAATACATTGCCTTCTCTGTTTCAGAGATAGCCTCTAATTTGCAATATAATACAGAGACATTTTTTTGGAAAAATGACACTCACTGCTTTCAATGCATCCTCCAGAGTCCGGTTTTTCATTTGCTTGTTCTGTCCGCTGTCTCCAGCTGTCCCTTTCTTACCATTTTTTCCAGGGTTTTGCTTTTTCTGCTGCTGGCGTCCAGGTGGTGGAGGCACCTGTTCTTTATTCTGCTTCTTTGTTGATTTGTCAAAGCCAAGTTCAAAGAGAGTTTCTGAAGTGGCAAGAGGAACTAGGAGAATAGAAGAGAGACATGTGAAGCCCGACTACTGAAATGGCTTGTGTTGATACAACACATTTAACAGTTACAGACTTAGCCATCTTTCTAGATTTACACACAATGCATTAAAAAAAACGAACCAGTCATAAACTAAGCCACAAAGTGGGACCTAATGTTAACTGACTTTGTATGTAATCTAAATACTTTTCTTCAGGGTCTATCTAATTTGTTAAATGCAGTATGTACGTGGCTAAAAAAAAAGATTGCATAAAATAAATGTGCATCATTAAAAAACCCAGTTTTTTTGGGGGGAAAGTGCTTTTGTTACAGAGCCTCTCCCATATTACATGCTCCTACAGATCCCAGAATCTCTCAGCATTGGGCTCAAGGTAGAAAGAACAAATCTGTAAAGAAAAGTATAGCCCATTCCATTTTAAACAGAGGGGAAATTCTTCTGAACATCCAACTAAAGAGCCGATGTTTCAGAGTCATGTGCCATGGAGACCCTCTTATCAGAGGGGGAGGACAGTTGTAGCATTGCCTTGGTTAACTGGAAGGGTCTCTAGATCTTCGCTGGCTTCCCTGCCTTTGCCAGGCCTCCCCTCCGTTCTGTGGCAGGGAATCTGTTCCAGGGCTGGGCTTAAGAAACCCCCCCAAAGCAGAACCACGGGAGGGGGGGGAAAGGCATAACGTGTGTTCCAGCACGTGGCCAGACTCCTTTCTGCCAACTGACAAGTCCTTCCCTTGTCTGCCATCTCGGGGGGGAAGGAAAAAAAAAACACCCTTAAAGCGGAGGTCTCTGTAACCGGCGCAGGGAGTCGAGACGCCTTCCTTCCTTCCAACTTGCACGCTAGGCTACCGCTGAATATGGAGGCTCCACTGTGTGTGTGTCACTCACTGGACGAGGCCAGACCGCGTCCTCCGTTGGCGTCCCCAAGTGCCTTTCGCCCCATAGAGCCGCCGCCGCCACCGGCCGCTCCCCTGCGGGAAGGCTTCCCCACCACTTCCCAACGCGCCGTCGCAGCCATCAGCTTCCTACGCCTTCGCCTTCTTCGACCATCGGCGCGCGCCCCCGCGCGAGGAAAAAGAAGGACCCGCGCGCCTTGCCTCGCCCGCGCGTTACGGCCCGCCCCCTTCGGCGTCCAGGCCACGCTCATTGGGCGAGACGCCCCTTCCGCGCGTCTCCGCGGCGAACGTTCCTTCTGCCACGTCCTAAAGCTCGCCCGCCTCTCCGGTACGTGACGCCCGAGCGCCCGCCTTCCCAGTTAGACCGCGGAACGCGAAGCCTCTTCCTTGCTTCCGGAGTCACTCGCCACGCCGTCGAACTGGGGAGGGGGCGCGACTTTGATGGAGGGCCGGCTACTTCATAGCGTCTTGCAAAGCAGGCTAGGGAATTCTGGGAGTTGAAGTCCGCCAGGCTTAAAAGTTGCCAAGATTGGAGACCCCTGAGCTAGAGAAAAGTCGCTTTGGGAGGCGCCTGAAAAGCCGGATTTAGACTGGGGTCAGTACGGTTCTGCCTACATCCCTGCGGAAGACCCAAGACACAAACCGAGCCGTTCTTGCTCATTGGCCTCTGACACAGGAGCTACATTGCCTCTGAATAAGGAAGCCTCGGCCTTGATTTTCATGGGAAACTCCTGGTCGAGGCACGTCCGCTCAATTGATTTGACGCCCCGTAACATCATTCATTGTCATGTCTCTGGAGATTCTCAGTCATCCAGGTCATGGTTGTCCCAAAGGTGCCTTTTTTCCAAGAGGCAACTGGACTTTCTGGTTTTTCTTTGAAGACGTTTCGCTTCTCATCCAAGAAGCTTCTTCGGTTTCGACTGGATAGTGGGGAATGGAAGTCAGAGCTGAAGAAGCTTCTTGGATGAGAAGTCTTC